>CAMPDV010003333.1:0-48217 GCA_946699065.1 Loxodes magnus | reverse complement strand
AAAAATTTCGGAATTATAACTTTGAACATTTTTTCATTTAATATACTGACATAAACTAAATTTGTCCTACATTCTTTTTTAATCATTTAAGAAATATTTAATGAGAAGCGGCTTTAACTTTTTTTAGTTAAATATTAAAGAAAAGTTCAAAAATTTTGGGTACTTTATGTCTTGTATTAAGTTTTCAAACTATTTCAACATAAAAAACACTAAATTTAAGTCTCAGATTTACCAATTTATGAACTAAATCTTTTTATCTTATTTTTTATCTAATCAATATAAAAAATTTAGCGCATTAAAAATATCTCTTACTAGTCAACTTTAAATTTTTAGACTTTTTGATTAGTGACAAACCAAATAATGGTGACGCTATGTTAATAAATTATATTATACTCTGTTACACAATCTTTTAAAGCGAAAGTATATCTTTAAAAAATTGGTTTGAAAATCCCGAATTTTTATAATTTCATCATAAATTCCTTAAATTGCACATTTACTGTTATGTAGTGATGCTGTAGATAATAACATAAACTATATGTCTTATCAATGTTTTCTTTATCTCATTAGATAACATATCTCATATCTTTATCGTCTTATCTCTACTCTCTGATATTGCTCATTTATCGTCATTTGCTAAAGGTTTAGATTATGTATAAGATCTTTTTGACCTTAAAAGATAAAATTCAAATAACTCGTTATTTGGCATGTTGCAATTATCTAAATTGCAATAATTGAATCTGGATTTTATCCTAAGGAAATTATCTTAAATTGGTTTGCTACAGATCATACGATTTAGACTATGAATCACTTAAATATAAATTATTTATCCTTATTCCTATAAAGTTCCGTTAGAAAACCAATAATCTATATCATCCAAACATATTATCACAATCGGCGTTACCTATTCCATTTAAATGCTATTCTTTGACAAACTTTTTATTTTAAAGCTATTGCTAAACTTTTTTTCATTAAATGATATCAAAGCTAGCAAGATCTCCGTATTTAAGAGATTAACTTAATTTAAAAGTTTCTTTCATCTTACGACAAAATTATTTTGATTTTTTCTTTTATTTGTATCTTAAACTTATTCCTACTAATTTTTATATAGTTTCTAGATTAACTTTATGTAATTTGGATTTTAATTCATATTAGATGCCTAACAAATTTTAATATGCTGTAATTTTTTATTTTCAATAACTTTCTTCATAGTTTTTTAATAAAAGAATGAAATAACATATTTAATAGGTATTTCATATTAGTAGCATCATAATTAAATATGGTACCGAAGGGAAATGATTCAAGAGCAAAACTCCGAGTTATTATTTTCACTATTACGCCCTTTGATTACTTCGCAAATTGTCATGTCTATTTAATTATTTAAGGAAGATGAGGCTGGGATAAGGAAGATAGAGTCTAATCTTTCGCAATGACTACATTTGTCTGCAGAATCGATGGTGAATTACATTACCTTAGGATTAGATGAAGATTTTTTTAATCCTCAAACATAGTTTCTCGTGAGGATATTTTAGTTTTTACTTACTAATTTCTGGAAGTCCAAAATACTTAGCTTTTAACCAAGCTTAATTTTCGTTATTTAAACTTAATATTACTCACATGTTACTAAGTTTTAATCAAACTTTTTATATCTTTTAATTCAAAGAAAATAGCATTAAATTCTAAATTTTTTAATCTTAAGAAGGAAAAATTTATAAAATTATAACTTATAAGGTAAACTAGTTTTCTTATAAATATCTAAATAAAATACTCCTTTCTCTTATATTGGTAAATTTAATTAACAAAAGAAAATAAAAAAGTGAAAAAATAAATTTTAAATGCATTTAAGTTTTAATTCTCTGATTATTCTAGTAATGAAATTGAGATAAATAATAATAAATTTAAATTATATTTAATCTATATTTAATAATTTAATGCTTAAAAATATTGCTTCTAGTATTTTCTTAAGCTTTATTATTACGAAATTATTTTAAGATATGATAAAAGATATTAAGTTAAACTTAATTATTATTATTTGCTTTGGAGATGAATCTTCCGGACTATAAAAGGTGAATATTCATCTGACAAATTTAAATATGTAAGACATTTCTGTTAAAAATAATTTTCATTTAACGGTTAATTTTTTTTATTTTAAGCAAGATTTAAAAATATTTAGTTTTTAACTTTTCCAACAACTATAAATATAAAATTAATTTATAAATAATAATCAATTTTTATTCTTTAATCGCTAAGATTTATGTTCTTTTATAGTCATAAAAAGAAAAAAAGAAGACATCTTAGTTAATATTTTTATAATTATTAATGACAGAATAATTAAAATTATTTTTAAGTATTTATACCTTAATATAAATAAAACTTTTTATTAGATATATCATAAATTTTAATTATATAGCATATGAATTAACTTATTTTAAATATTTAATTTAATTTATAATTTCCAAACTTTTAATTTTTTTACCTTTTTAAATTTATTTTTTTTATTTTTTTCCCCTTTGATAATAATAATAAATATACTAGAAGTATGAATGTTCTAGGAAATATTTATATTCCTTTTCTACAATCTCCAGAGATTTTTTTATTAAATTTTAAATTTTCTTTAATTTCTG
The DNA here is from genome assembly GCA_946699065.1 of Loxodes magnus. Taxonomy (NCBI): domain Eukaryota; phylum Ciliophora; class Karyorelictea; order Loxodida; family Loxodidae; genus Loxodes; species Loxodes magnus. The sequence continues at coordinate 45,596 of CAMPDV010003333.1, read as the reverse complement.
CTTTCAGATCTTTTCTATTTGTCTTAGTGAATATATCCTTTATCAATATTCTCATTCTTTTACTATAAACTCCTAAGTAATTACATTATAATATCTATTTATTCATCTTTTCAGTATTTATTCTTTATTATTTACTATATTTAGTTTTTAATTCCAAAATTTTAGGAATCCGAATTAGTTAATTTTAACTTTAAGGATTAGGGTCATCTTTAATTAGAGGAAATGTTTCCTCAAATTAAAGACAATAAAATTATTTTATATTCAATACTCAACTGTACATGTCTTCATCTGAATCAATTTCAAACTAAGATAATTCTTCTTTCTCTTCAATAAGCTCATAGAATTGTTCTTCCATCTTCTTGTAATTTTTCTCCAGCTTCTCTAAACAAATTCTAAGGTCATTGTTGTCCTTTTAAAGTTATTTATTCTGTTACTATTAATTACCAAGATCCTGTTTGATTAGTGTCACACTTGAATCATCTAATGCCAGCTTCTTTCTGTAAATACCTCCAAAGTAGTTACAATATAACTTCCTTGATGTTCCAAAATCTTTTTGGTGCCGCTAAAGCACTCTTCTTCATTTCGGACATTATCTCCAAAAATATCCAGTCTTTTAATAAAAATAACAACGTTTTATTAAGGACTTGAATTAAAATTTTTATTCTGTTTACATTTTTTCAATTTCCATCTTATCTATTTGAGGTTAGTTTTTTTTATTTGTAATCGAATTCTTCTTTAATTTTATATTGATTTGGTGCTAGGTTTTTTTCTAGTAGTTCAAATTAGGAAGCTAAGGCTTCAATTTAAAACTAAACTTTATTACCAAGCCTTGATCTTTCTTTTTTCATCTTAAAAAGAAGCCGAAGATCCAATTTTACCGCCTTCAAGATCTATATTCCAGTATTAATTTTCTCAATTAATGAATAAAGCTAAAAGATATCTTGCTTATGGGGTTTCTCAAGCTTTTTCAGTTTGCTAGGAAATTCAGTATTTCCCAATCCTTAACAGGAGTAAATTTATCTTTTTTGAATTCTTGGTTCTTGTTAGTTAACTGAGATTTAAGAATGATCTTTAGGTTATAATTTAAGGCTTAGATTCCCGGTTTTTTTGCATTTATTTACTACAGAAATCTTTTGTAAAAATCCTTCAGTATATTACAAGAAAATCACCTTTTCTTTTATATTTTCGATAAATTTTCACTCTATTTGCATCAAATCAATTCTTTATATTAACAATCTTAGTAAGTTTTGCATTTCTGTTACTTCTTTAATTTTTTATAGATTATAGATTAATATTAAGTTTGATATCTTTGAGGAATTTAATCTCTTCCCGCCAATCACCGGATTGCTCCGGGGTTAAATCAAAAAGTTTAAAAGTTTTTCCTCTCACACCCACTTGATCTTGTTATGGCTAGTTCTATTTTGTGTTCCACGAAAGTTTCTTCTTATAAATGGTATCAATTTCCGTTATTCATAGTCTTTCTTTTATTCTCCTCTGCTGCAATTGTCTATCTTTTCTTTTTTGTGCTTATTGCTTTCTCTATTTTTCCCAGTATCGGTTCTTGAAGCTCAGGAATTCCTTACATTTTCTTCACAAATGTTGCTCTGAATTGCAATAATAGCATCGTTTACAATCTTGATTGGTTTGGTCTTCTTCAATTTCTTGTCGATTTCTTCAATCAGCATAGGGTCGCCTTTCTGCTCATTTAATTTCTCTTCTAGTCTCTCAAGTCTGTTGTCAAATTCAGTCTGTTTTTAATGCTAATTCTGGGATTAGCTAATTTAATCCTACGATATGTTCCAGAAAGCATTCAGTTCTCGTTTTTAAGACATAAGTCTTGACTCTATTCCTTCAGCTAGGTCAAGCTTTTCCATTAATTTGTCATTGTCTTTCTTGAGTTTCCTAACCCCTTCCTGGAGGTTTAGCACTACTCTGATGAGCTATTCCATGCTCATCTGACCAGAAGGATTGAATTCCGCCACCTCCTGGTGGAGAGCAGACTTCATCTGCTTTCTCAGTTTCTCAGCTGAGATTGGAGTATCTATATGGGCTGTCTTCAATACTTGCTTCCGCTCTTCTTGTTAAATTCTAGGTTGTTAGTTCAATATAGGTTAGGGTTAAGATAGAGAAGATTATTAAGTCTTGGTTTCCTGCTTCCTCCCTTCCTTTTTTGGCTTGGGAAGAGGTGGTATAGAAGCCTGATTTGAAATCTTCCACCATTTTAATTATCCTTTAATTTTTTATATTTTTAAACTTATTATTTTGTTTTTAGCATTGTCTATAGACTACCTAATTTTATTTTTTTACATAGTTAAAAACATATTAAGCTACTCTTATGACATTATCTTGAATATATAAATCATTTTTTAAGACTTTGTACTAGTTTTTTTGATTTCCTTTTAATTTTCTCATTAATTCTTAAACTTCAATCTTTTATATATTGATCAAAATCTTCTATCTGTTTTAAAAATTCAAAGACATCTTAATATATACTGACTTGATATATCTCCCCTGATTTTCAACATAGTTAGATTTACAATAAAAGGTTTATTTTCCATCTAAATTTTTCAATTTTCTTAGATTTCTAAGAAGCTATATGTTCCTGTTTCTTTCTTGGAGATTTTAAAATCTTATCATTAGTTTTTTACCTATTTATAATTTGTGCTTATTTCAGTGTTGAAAAATATATAAATATTTGAGTAATACTAAAACTATATAAAAATGTCAATCGATATTACTTTTTCCTAATTTATTCTAACTTAAATTAAAATGATTAAATAAATATAAAGCAAATATTTAATTTATTTAATGAAATAACCATTATAAACTTATTTTGTGATATAACTTCTATTTTAACTTAAATATTTTTATTATTGTTTCTTCATTAAACTGGTAATTATTTCCATTCCTTGTTTTTCAAATCATAGCTAAATAATTTACTTTATCTAAGAAATTGAAAGACAGTGCTTCTACTTAAAATTGGCTAGTTAGAATTAAGGTCTTATACTGGAAATTATTAATTTAAAGTTATGATCTTTATAAAATCAAACCATTACGTGTCAAGATTGAAGAATCCATTATTGTAGATAAAAAATAATTTAATTTGAGGAATGTAATCAGCTGAAGTTGTGGCTTTTGTTCTTAATTAAACTTCACTTTTTTCTCATGTATTTTAAGTTTTGTCTTATATCTAAATTGCATTAAAGGCTTAAGAAGATTAATTTTGAAACCTTCCAAAAACTCGAAGTTTAGAAGTAGTTTAATCGCATCCAAATTATAAAAAAAGACTTTTCTATAGAATTTAAATGCTTGTAATTATTATTTCTCAATCTAAAAACTTCACACTTAGATAAGTCCATTCGCTGCTCATTTTTAGTTTTTTATCATGAAATTATAAAAATAAGACTTGACTTATCAAAATTTGTTCTAAGAAATCTCCTTCCTTCTTGCATTTAAAATTCTAAGGTTTTACTATTTAAATTATGTATCAAAAAGTTTGCATTTCTTCTTCTTTATCGCCGCCTGAAATTAGTAGAGTTTCATTATAAATTTATTCAACACTTGAAGATAGACCATCAGTAGAAACATTTATAGTTTCATTTTTGAATGTAGCATTACGAATTTAGTAAGTTAGTTTATTGCTTGAATTCATTTCTATAGTAGAAATAAGTGAGAAGCTTCTAGGATCTTTAAGATTAGAACAGAGTTCATATTTAGTCACTCCTATTCCAAATTTTACAAACATTTAGCTTCCATATGCTTTTCTTAAAAGTCTTCTTAGGAATAAAATCTTAATAAGTTAGTTTTCTTACTAAGACATTTATTTTCATAATGCTATTTAAAATATTAAGTATTTAAATAAAATACACGCATCTACACTTAGATTCAATTATCAATTTAGTTTAAAATGAATACTATAAATTTTTAGTGATTGAAAGAAATGCATCTAATTATTAAAATTATGGTTCCACTCATTTAAGAGATAGAAGATTAAAATTAAAAATATTATATATAAAAAATGGCTTCTAAGAAATAATCGAATCAAAACTAACAGGACATCGACTAGTAAAACTCTCTAATCGAAACATACTCCTTAGGAGCTGAAAATAAAAAATTTAAAAAATCTCTTCTAGAATTTTTTTTAACGATTAGACTCTCTAATTTTATTGTGCAACAGCTATAAAATGAAAATCAATTACTAAAAATGGAAATCAGCACTAAAACATCCATTTCTTAAGTTATCTAATAACTGGAAAAAATGGAGTTAAAACTTAAAGATACTAACAAGCAAAATAATTCTAAATAACTTATTTCTCCTCATAATGATCCTATGGTAGTGGATTAGCGTTATTCCAAAACAATTCTAATCGGAAAAAAAATTAAAAATGGAAAAAAATGTTGAAAATGTCAAAATTTAGGACGTATCTTCAAAAAAAGTACATCAAAATGCTTCTTTTGTTAAAGAAATGGACATATGTTTAAAAACTACTGGCACTTTAGAGAAAACAGAAATAAGAAAGTAAAAAGTTATGAAATGACATGTCTAAGTTATACTGTTCCCCAGAAGGAATACTTTATAAGAAAAGGCATACGGTGGAGGTTAATTACTGTTTGATATAGTAAACGCTCAAAAAAGAAGAATGAGGCAAATGTATGGACCTAATTGAGACTGAAACAAAATTCCTACTGTCAAAAAGGGATAAATTAGCATGATTCGATACGTAATAGAAGAATACGAGTCTAGTAATTCGAGGAGAAGAATGGAGTGGCCCCATTTATATTTGAGAAAACTTATAAACTGATTCCGTGACTAACCTAGCAAAGGAAAAAGTTACGTAAATAGATTATTATTATCTAAATTTAACAGCATTTATTATATATTACAAAGTAACTATCTTGGTAATTATATTTCTAAATAAGTTTGTATGTAGCGTTAGGTTTAGATTGTATACATGAGAAAAATATATCCATAGAGATTTGAAGAATAACAATATTTTATTAGAATCCAATTCGAGAACTAAGATTACTGATTTTGAGTTATCGATAATAAGAACTTTAATCCAAAACCATAGAATCAAAGAGATAATTTTTAATATCCTTTGAATGGCTCTTGAATAATAAGCTAAAATCAAAAATAATGCAAATAATCATACTTATTTTCATTAAGTTTTTATTTTTGGAGATAGAAACTTGATTAGTGTCATTTCAAGAAGTAGAGGAGTAGTTCAAAAAAGACGATGTATTAAGAATATAGAGAGGAAATCCTTGAGGATTGTGGCTTATCCTCAAAACTATAAATAAATAATATATAATTATGTTTATAAATTCCAGTTAACAAATAATCTGTAAACTATATAAAGATTTTATAAAGCAGCCTATAGAAATAGTAAATTTAATAAAAGAAGGTTGCACCAACTATTGAAAGTACCAATCCCTAAATGGATAACTTAAATCTCAAAAAGAAGAAAAGAAACAGCAATTTAAGTTTAAACCAAGCAACAAATATAATACAAAATATAATAATAAAAAATTTTAAAAAATGAAGGAATGAATGAATTAATTTACGTGATTTCACCTTTATTTGGTTAATCAAAAATAGAAAGTTTAATGTTAAATAAAAGAGACTTCATATTGGTTTGGATCTTGTTTATCATACGTCCTAAGAATTTTTAACTCTTTTTTCTGAGAGTTTCTGATAGATCGATTCCTAGTTTTTAAATATTTAACCTTCTTAATTTTTAAAAAGTTTAAATTAAATATAAACTTCATAGAAATGGAATATATACTTTATTTTAATACAAAATAGACAATTTATTAATTAAATATATTTTATTAATCTAATTTTTCATTTATTTAATAAAAAATATCAAAAAGAGCAAAATAAGTTAAAAAATAAAAGGAATACGAAAGTATTTCTTGCTCCCAAAAAGTAGGAGTAAGTGGTATTCTGGAATATCTAAGACTTGAAAAAAACAGACAAGAAGGTTGTTCATACAATTGAAACTCCTACTTTTGAAGAAAAACCTAGAAAATAGGCAAATTATATTAAAGCAAGAATTATCGGAATTCACCACGATAGTGCAGATAAGCTGAGAATAGCTAGACAAAATGATGCGGAACCTCCAGGAGGAAATTAAAAGGCTGAAATAGAATTAAAAAACGCTAATGGAAAACCTAAGCATCTAAAAAAGCATATAATCAAGAATCGTGTTTCAGAAGAGAATTAAACGCCTTTAAAAGAATATCCAAAGATTAAAGTAGTTAAACTTAAATCTAATAAAAGAAAGTATCAGGAACTAGACTAGAATAAAGAATAGTGGAAAATAATAAAGATTTTAGCATAATTGAATAAATAGATTAAAGAAGTAATTCAATATTAGTAGAAAACAAGATGAAATTAGAGAATATTCAAGATTCTTTAGTATCTGAAAAAAATTCGCAAGGCAACAAAGATGAAATGCTACTTCTGTATAAGTGAAAAGCATTTCTATCAAAAATGTTAGTTATTTATAAAAAATAAAGGGTTTACTGAGAAGAAAGAAATTGATTAGAAAAGAAGCAATTACATTAATATAGAAAGATGCTTTGCGCCAAATAGGGAATTATCTAAAAAAAGAACAAATAATCCAGAAATAAATTGTAAAAAAAGAAAGTTTTATATGGACAGTTGAGTGATCCTGATTATATTTATTATATAACTAAAATAAATGCAAAATAAGCTTATTCATTTTCTGGGATTTTCAACCCAATCAGAGCAGCCGATTTTCAGTGAGAAGATAAAATAATAAGTTACCCATAAAGACAATTAAAAAAATTTAAAATTATTGACATTTTATTAATATACTAATTGCAAATAATTATAAATTAAAAATGTTTTAAAAATTTTAATTTAGTAAGAACTATTTTTATTTATCTAACAAATCTTTCAATAAAAATAATTTATAAAGTTTTATTTAACTTTAAATATAAAACTTGTTGAAAAAATGCTTACCTTAATTAATACTAAATTATAAATATTTTTAATCATTAATCTATATATTATAAAAAGCGAAAAAGCTTATTTCTATTATTATATGAATGAACAGAAGTAAATTGTTTACTGTAAGAAAATAGTTGCATTAAGATATATTATCATTTTTACATATTTATACAAAATTTTTATTTGTTTGATCTATTACAATAACACAAAAAAGAGGGATGAAAATTAGTATAAGTTTAGCAATAAAAATAACTTAAGGGTTATAACACGTAATTGATTAAATAAAGATAATTTAATTTTAGTTTAATGGGGTAAATTCCTTGTTTGGGTGCATTTAAAAATATATTCAATATAGATAATTGATTCTTATAGAGAAAATGGAAAAAAATTTAACAAATTTGATTAATAAATTTAATAATTTATACATTTAAAATTTAAATAAAGATATAATTAATTTATATAAGATAATAAATATTTCATCAAACAGAATTAGAGTAATAAGCCAAGTTCGAAAAAATAAACTATGCATCTAAATTCTTTTAATAGAATAATATGCTAACATAATATAAAAAACTATTAATACAAAAATTGTGATTATAATCAATAATTTAAAATTTTTATTTAATTTAAAAGTTAATTTAGTTACAAAATAAAATATATAGAAAATAGATTTTATTAAAAAGCAATATTAATTCTAAATTACGTAAAAGATTATTAAATAAATATGATAAAATATTCCCTTCAAATTTTCAATTATTATTTTTCTTTTATTTTAAAAAATAAGAAAATTAATTAAAAGAATCATTTAATTCACTTTTTCCTACTGAAAATTATATAAAATATATTATTTAAATTTTTAATGGTGAAATTAACAAATCAATCTATATTTTTTAATTAAAAATTGCAAAGAAAAGAAAGTGTTAAATTAAAAAAAATTATATTATTTGTTATCTTTAAATTCATTTAAGGCTAGGATAAATACTTTTATTTTTAATTTCAATTTATTTTTAATTTTTTTATCATATTTCCTTTAATGTAAAATTTATAGACCTTAAGAGTGTTTTTTTAATTAAATGCAATTCTAATAAAAGAAATTAATACTTAACTAGAGATCAAATTTAAGCTGAAATAAATATTTAATAGTAAGAATTTTAAATTAGTTTTTAAATTAAATTAAATTTTCAATCAAGTTTCTTTTGAAGTAAATGCTATGGACCACACTCCTTTTTTTATTTCGTAAATAAAAAGATTACAAATATGATTAAACTGGTATACGAAACTTTATTATTAATAAGGATTTGCTACTAAGCAACTATCATTTCCTTCAAAAATTTTTCCATGTTAATAGCATTTTTCTTTTACTATATCAAAAATTTAAGTTTTCAAAAATTGATTCCAGTTATTATAAACTAAAATAGATTATTTACTCGGTAATTCAGAAGACATAGTAGTAACCTTTGCTGGCAAACATTCACTCACCTCTTCTCATTGATTGTTTTTTACTTGTAATCTTCTTATTTTATTTTGATATTCTTACTAAGAATTAACTCCTCCAAAAGCATAGACATATGGCAGTTTTATATTAGCTCCAAATCCTCATAAATAATTATCGCACTAGAACATATCTTGAATTTAAGTTGTACTTTATCATTATTTAAGATTAAGCATTTCACAAGAATTCGTCCTTCACCCACTAAGAAAAAACATAAAATTTTGGTTAAAAGCAATTCCATGTAATCCCCTTTAAAATTTCATTTAACTTTCTTCACATTTATTTAAGTTGTAAAAACTTAATCTGTTTAATGAACATCCACCTGAAATTATCAAATTATTTTCATTTAATTGTGATACTCGAGTATAATTTGAACTAAGAGATTATATTTATTTTGAGGATTTATCTATTACTTTTTGCTTTATATCATACTCATATAAGATACAGGAATTATAAAGGAAAGTTTTATAAACTTTGATATAATCATAAGCAAAGTTTGGACAGATTTCGTACTTTATGTTTCCTAATCCTATTTTTTAGAAACTATAATTTCCATTTTTTTAGCTTTATCTAAGAACTTTTCTAAGAAAAACGATCTTAACTATATTTAGTTGTTTACTGGATTTGAAAACCTCTTGATCCATTTTTATTAATAAAATCAAGTTTACACAATACATCAAAAAAGCATTATAATTTTTAATTATATTATTTTATATTTTATTACTTAAAGAAATTAAATACTTTATTAGCTTTTAATTTAAAGAATATTGTTTCATTATTTATTAATATTATATTTTTTAATCACTTTTATATATTATTAATATTATAAATTTATTAATAAAAATAATCATTTTATCCTTGGTTTCAAATTTATTTTATTTTTTAACAAATAAATGAAAGAATTTTTAATACCATTAAATGATCTAATAAACAAGAATTATTTAATTTGTAAAACGTCTTTTAAAATAAACATATGTATCATATGATTTGTTTATTTTTTATAACTGCTCTTATTTAATAATCGATTTAATCAATATAAATCTATTTTTTAATTTTAATTTAAGTAAGTAATTTTTTATCTGAATTTCTGAATATGATAAATTAAATTTATAATTTAGTTTTTTTCTGTAAAAAGACATTTATTTAAAAGGATTTAAATTTAAATTATATAATCGTAGAAATAAATTAAACTATAAAATTCAAAAGATAATTACTAAATTTTTGGTTAAATATTAAAAAAGAAATTATTTTTTAAATTAAAATCTTTTTACTTTTTATAAGCAAAACTAATAAATTTTCAACTTGAAAATGTATTATATTTTAATAATTATTTGAGTAATTTTAGTATTGATTAAGATAAGAAAAATGGTAATTTTATTTATAATAAATTAAATTAAATTTAGTGTAAAGTATTAAATTATTAATTATTATTTAAATTTTAAAACTTCTATATTATCAACTTAATAAATTAATTTATATCACTTTTTAATTAAGTTCTAATATAATTAAATAACATTTTATATTCTATTTTAAATAAAAATAATTAATATATTCTTTTTATAGAGATATAAATATATTGTTTCTAAGTATAATAAGATTAAAATATACAATTAAAGTAAACAAAAAATTGGGATTTTAATTATTTTTTATTTTAAATATTCTTAGATTAAAGTAAAATAATTAAATTTACAGCTTATAAAAGCTAGGTTTAGGAAATATACGAATGAAATTTATCCAAATATGGCTTAAAATAATATAATATTGATGTTGTTCATATTAAATCATCTATATCAATTTAAATAATTTTTTCTTTTAATTTTAATAAAAAGAAATTTTAATAATTGTAATTTTTTTTATTTTAAATAAGATGCTATTTTGTCAGATCTTTTAACTTTTAAATTTACTATTTAAAATAAATTATATAATAAATTTTATTTTTACTATTAAAATTACAAGAAAAAATAAAAAATTTAAGATTTAGTTCCTTTAACTAAGAATCAAAAAATAAAGTATAAGATATATTGATATCTACTAAAAATAACTCATTTAATAAAACATTTTATTTTAAACAGAATATTAACCAAAAATCTTTCGATTTAAAAATTGATATTGTTTGATAAATTTAGAATAAACAATATTTTGTATATATATTATCTTAAATTATATAAAAATTCATAAAATTTCCCTTTGTATTCCTTTTAAGGTAGTTAACTTGAGATTGTTTTTGCATAGAGAATAAAATATGATATAAATTTACATTCAAGTTATTTATACTCAAATGCATTTTAACTAGAATTTAAATAATCAATAGTTTAAAATTGTTAAAAAGTAAAGTAGAAAAATTTAAAGGTAGATATATTTGATTAAATCAAATTTAAATCTATTTAAAAATTAGTTAATATAGCTCTATCTAAATTTTATTTAAACTTATATGAAAATGCAAAGATATATTTTATAAAAATTTAATTTCTATTTCTATAATTAATTTTATTTTCTTTAAAATATTACTTTAAATACAAATTTTTATAAAAATATACTGTGATTTGTTTTAATTTCTATTTTCATCAGTTTAGTTTATTTATATTTAATAATATTTTAAAATTTTCATTAAAAATTTCCTAAATTGACAGTTTTTCTTTTTACTAAGTTCATATAGTTTCTTAAAATATATATCTTATTTTTAATTTTCAAGGTTGCTTTAAATCTTGTATTACTTCTATTTTTTATAGTAGAAGTTGAAATATTTGAGGGCTATCATCTATCCAAATTATGATTAGTTCAAATCTATCTGTAATAGTTCGTTACATTAACATTAAGCTATTTTTATAAATTTCCTTAGCATTTATCTCTACATTACATGAATTTTAATAAGTGTTTGACATACACCTTATAATACACTATAAAATATTACTTCTAAACAATATTCCAATTATGGCATACAAAAGAATCTATATAAATTTCTGAAATTTATCAATTAAGTCTTTGAAAACTTCTTATAATATTTTTAGATTATTATTTAAGAGAACCTTTAAAATAAATTTAGAAAAAGAATGATTTAAGTTATAAAATAACTTTTAAAATAAAAATATAAATTTCATTATTTTACTTAATCTTAATTTCTATTCTACATTTAGCAATATAGTTTAATATGTACAAATTTATGCATTTACCATAAGATTTATATTAAATATGTAAACTTATCTCTGTAGTTATGAATATAAGAAAATTAAGTTATAATTTAAATAAACTCTCTTAAGAAATATTCATTTAAGAAGATTAAAATAATAATAATTTAGAGTATAGTATCGTATAACTAACAACGTTTTAACAATAAAATATTATTACTATTATTATTTAATTCTTTAATTTAGTACAAATTTTATTCAAATACTTAATTTCATTTTATGGGTTTTATTTATAATATTTTAGATAGAAAAAGGTAAGAAGCTTTAATAGTATTTGTATAAGATTTATTTTTATTAAGATAATAAAATTATTAATTCTTTTATAATAAATTTTAGTATAGCTAAAGTAATTTTTATTGTTTATGTTCATCATTATTTAATCTTAATAAAATTATATAGTTATTTTAAAAATAATATCTTTATAAGTTTTATTATAGTTTTGTATTAAATTTATTGATTCATAATAAGTCACCTGCTAAAAATGTTTTAGTATAAATCTTCAACTTTATTAAAATATTTCATTTATTTAAGTTTAAAAATTTAATATTTCCAGTTTTTATTGTTTTCTCTAAGAATTTTCCTAAGAAAAATGATCTTAAAAATATTTAGCTATTTGCTGGATTTGAAAACTTCTTGATCCATTTTGATAAATAATTATAAATATTAAACAAACTAATAAAATATATTATTTTAATACTTAATTTATTAATTAAATAGCTTCTAATTTAAATACTAAGTTTATAATATATTAATAATTTAATTGCTTTATCTTTATCAATCTCTTTTTAATGGGTAATATTTATAACCCTTAAGTTTTTATCTATTATATAGAAAAAATTAAAAACTTTCTTAATTTTTGCAAAAAATTAGCATTATTTCTAGTAATTAAATTTTATATTGGATAGTAATTTTAATTATTTTAGAGTTCTATTGCATTTTAACTACTTGTTCATATGATTAATTTTGAAAGATTTATACTAAAATCCCTTAAATTTTTAATAAAAAGTAACTAAGTAAAATTAGATATTACTTAAATACAATTTAATTTAGCATTTCTTCTTTAAACTTGAAGATTAAATTCCAATTTAGCAATCTAAAGAATATTTCTTATTGAGTATTAAGGATAATTTATTTTAGTTATAGAATAAATAAAAGCTAATAAAGTAAGAGCATTTTAATAATATATTAGTTTTCTATATATTTAAGCAAAAATAACACTAAGTTATAGATTATCATTAAGCAATTACATATACCTTTATTTTTTAGTCTATAAAACAGTCCAATAAAATGAACTTTTCTCCAATTTAATTTACTAAATTAAGTTGAAGATGTTGATTAGCATACTTTAAATTCAAGCATTATTAAAAAAACTAAATTGATTAAGAATCAAAATTATAAAAAGCAAGTATGAAAATTAAGGTTAAGTCAGAAATGTTTATATAATTTTCAATATAAGTTCATTAATATAATTCAACAAATAGAAATATGAATTAAAATATCATTAAATGATTGTAAGATAATGGCAATACTTAATATTTTATTGAAAGGAAAAGAAGAATAAATATATGAAATATTGAAAATATGTTTAAAATTTAGTTAGTTATCCAAAATTAAGAAAAAAAAGTAAAATTAAAACATAAAAGAAAGAATCCATTATAATGATGATATATTACAACATAAATTGTAATAGTTAACCAACCATAATATATAATAAATTTAAAATAATAAGATAATATAATATTTAGAATTAAAAAATACTTAAATAGAAAATTAATTATTATATATTAAGTATTTACTCATAAATGCTTTATTTTTTACATTTTAAGAGCAATTTATCATAAATTAAAGAATTTTATATAAAATAATCAAAAGGACTTATATGTAATATACATACTGTTTAAAATTATAGATTTAGATACATAAATAAATTTATCATTTTTAGATTATAAGATCTGAAATAAAGACTTTGAAACTTAATTATTGAAGTATTTTAAGGAAAAAATATAAAATGGAGATATTTTGAAAGAATTAATTGGAATATTAAAATGAAACTTTAGAGTTAGGAAATGTTGATTGTCATTTCAATCATAAATTAAATTGGTTTGATTATGCATTATAATGTTTATCTTAATTATATTTTATAAAATAAGATAAATAGAAAAATTAAATATATGCCATAAAATTTAAAGCTATAATTTGTATTTAATTTTAAATACTTTGATTAACAATCTAAAGCCAAACTATTCATAGAAAAATAAAGAAATTAAACATAATAATAAAGATATTTATGATTTCAAAGAGTTTATTAAGCATCTTATTATTTATGTCTATAATTTTTTTTCTAAGAATGTTTTAAAAGAGAACCGTCATTTTAACAGCAAAAAGATTTATTGACTAAATAGAAAGTAATTAAAAAAATTTTCTTTTAATAATATACACTAAATACAATAGACAACTAATTCAGGAAGCTATTTCAATCTATAAACTATGGACTTATAATTATAATTTTTAATAAAAACTGAATTAGCGAAATATCAAAACTTAATTAAACAAGCTTTGTTTATGTAGATAGGAATTTGATACATTTGAGCACATTTTCCAGATTAATCTTTATATTGATGTTTTTAAGAATTTTAATAAACACAAAATAAATGTTGGAAAAGATTGTAGAATACTAGTTTTATATGACTAAAACTATATTAATCAATAATTAAAAAAATAAGATGATTAAAGTAGAAAAGTGCATAAAATATTTTATTAATAATTATTTGAAAAAAGATTAAAGATTCTTAAAGACTAGAAAGAAACAAATTGATTCTTTAAAAAGAAACCCATAAATAGATTTAATGAGCTAAGCGTGTCCTTATCAAGATGAGGGTGAAAAAGAACCATAGTTGAAAATGTAGATTCTTATAATTTAAAACAATTTGCATGATTATTTATCAATAATTATGAAATTATGTTTCAATATTTAAAATATTGAGGCTCTTATTATATAGTATTAGTATTATTATAAATAATTTTATTTATAAAAAGGAAAATTATATGAATATCTCTTTCTTGTCTAATTAAAAAATTAATGTAAATGATTATGGAGATTGAATCATCATTTAGATTAATTATTCAGTAACTCTTATTACCTATTAAAAAAATTTATAATAAGCTTTTTTAATATAATCTTCTATCACTTAAATGAGAAATGATATGATTTATCAATTAAATACATTTCTATTAATTACTATAATTTATATTATTTATTTATAAATAAAATGACAATTAGATTTAAACGTATTAAATACGTGTAATTGTGTGTATTTTATTTAAATACTTAACATTTTTAATTACTTTATAAAAATAAATGTATTAGTAAGAAAACTAAATTATTAAGATTTTATTCCTAAGAAAACTTTTAAGAAAGTCTCACAAATATAATGGAAAATAAATATTTGGAAAGTTTGGAATAGGAGTGACTAAATATGAACTCTGTTCTAATCTTAAAGATTCTAGAAACTTCTAATTTATTTCAACTATAAAATAGAATCTAAACACTAAATTTACTTACTAAACTCGTTATAAGAAATTCTAAAATGAAACTATAAATGCTTTTACTGATGGTCTGACATAGTGTGTAGAACAAATTTATAATAATACTTTACTAATTTCAGGTGGCCATATAGAAGATCAAAGAAGATTTGTGATTCATAACTTAAATACTAAAGCATTGGAATTTTAAATGAATGAAGGCAGAAAATTTCATAGAACAAATTTTGGTAAATAAAGTTTTATTTTTATAATATCAGGATAGTAGCTTAAAAACGATCACTAAATAAATTTGTCTGAATGTGAAGTTTTTAATTTGAGAACTAAGAACTTCAATTAAATAAGTTCTATAGAAATTCCCGTTTGCTATTTTGGATGCGATTAAACTGCTTCTTAGCTTTGTGTGTTTGGAGGGTTTTAATTTACTCTTTCTTCATCATTTAATTACATTTAGATATATAACAAAAATTAAGATATATGATAAAAAAGTTAAATTTAATTAGATAAAATTGCTACTACTTCAGCTATTTATATTCCTAAAACGAATTAATTTCTTATCTATAATAATGGATATTACAATCTTGATACCTAATTATTTGATTTTAAAAAGGTTGTTAAATAAAATGAAAAATTTGAAGTGGATAACATTAATTCTAATCAACCAGTTTTAAGTAGAAATATTGTGTTTCAATTTGATAGAAATAGTGATCTATTTAGTTATGATCTGAACAGCAAAGGATGGAGACAAGTTAAAGTTTGATGAAAACAAATGAATATAAATATTTAAATTAAATAAAAAAAAAAATGTAAATAATGATAATTTCATTAATTAAATAAAATAATAATTTTATATTTATTTTAAGATCTTAATTTAAGTTATAATCTATTAGGAAAAAGTTAAATCCATAGCTAGTTTTGATTAAATTTTATTTTTACTAAAGGATTTAAATTTTAATCTATATTTAAATGTCTAAATGAGAATTAAAATATTAATATAAGTTTTACTTCATCAAGCTTCAACTTGTCTCCATCCTTTGCTGTTTAAATCATAACTAAATAAATCACTATTTCTATCAAATTGAAAGACAATATATAAGCTTAAAACTGGTTAAGTGTAATTTATATTTTCTACTTTAAATTTTTCAATTAAATTTACAATTTTCTTAAAATCAAACATTAAAGTGCCAAGTGTGTAGTAACCATTACTATATATAAAAAATTATCTTTTATCAGATATATAAATAGCTGAAGCAGTAACTTTTTATCTAATTAATTTCACTTTTTTATCCTAAATTTTTAGTTTTATCCTATATCTAAATTTTATTCAAGGCTTAAGAGGGTGAAAATTAAAATCCTCCAAAGACATAAAGTTTAGAAGCTGTTTAATCACATCCAAAATAGATAAAAGGTTATTTTATAGAATTTATATACTTGAAATTATTATTTTTCAAATTAAAAACTTTACATCCAGTAAAATTTACTCATTAATCGTTTTTAAATTGCTATCCTTAAATTATAAAAATTAAGCTTGATTTATCGAATCTTGTTCTATGAAATTATCTTCCTTCTTGCATTTAAAATTCCAAAGTTTTATTATTTAAATTATGAATAACAAATCTTCTTTCATCTTCATTATTACTACCTGGAATTAGCAGAGTTTCATTATAAATTGTTCTATGTGTGAAGGTAGACCATGAGTAGAAACATTTTTAGTTTCATTTTAGACTTTATTATTATATAATATAATTTAAATAGGGTGGAAAGCCCTTTCCTTCGGATGTTGCTTGGAGGCCCAGCAAGGCAACTAAAAAATGAGCGTGGACGGAGGATAAATCGGAGGAAGAGAAACCAATGACAAGAGAAAGACGATGTGACAAGCTGAAGAACTCTGAATACCAGGAGGAAATCTTCTTCATCATATGTCGGGGAATTGTACCCGTAATCGCAAATTGCATCCTATGCTTTGGAAGGAAAAATTACAGGGAAGTACTGCAAGAAGAGAAAACAAGGACAGAGACATAAATTTTTTTTCGACATCAAATAAAATTAATTTAAAGAACTGCACATCAACGAGAATGCTACGTGCTCTATAATCCAATTTATTTATTTATGAACTTAGTAAGTTAATTTGTTGCTTGAATTCTTTTTTATTGTAGAAATTAGAGAGAAGTTTCTAGAATCTTTAAAATTAGAACAGAGCTCATATTTAGTAACTCCTATTCCAAACTTACCAAATGTTTAATTTCCATTATATTTTTAAGCTTTTCTTAGTAATTATCTTAGGAATAAAATCTTAATAAATTAGTTATCTTACCAATACATGTATTTTAATAAAATTATGGAAAATAATAAGCATTTAAGTAAATTACACTCAATTACACATATATAGATATTAAAATTTAATAATAATTAAATTTATAAATAAATGGTATAGTTATTAGTAAGCAAAAGAAATATACTAATTTAAAAATTCATATTATTAAAAAAAGACTAAGAAATGGACGGTTGCAATATTTCTAATTGACTAAATATACCTTTAAGTTTGAAGATATTTCTAGCTGAAGTAAATATTTTGAAGATAACGCATTTGATGATTATCAGAATTAAGTAGATGAAGTTTATGATAATGGAATATGCTATCATTACACATAATGATCTCTTTTTGCTTAAACTAATAAGCAAAATTGATTACTATATTTATAATATTCCATTCAGAGTAAGAAGTATGGCAAAAACTAAGTTTTTCTTAAAGACTGAAAATGAATAATTATCATTTAAGCATATATTAAACTAAATAAGATAATCAAAGTAAAAAAGTTTATATAATAACTTCATAATCAATCTTTGTAAATGATTAAATACATGCTTCATTTATACTTGTTATAAAAATAGATAATATTTCTTATAAAGGAAAAATAAAGATTCTTAAATATTAACTATTAAAAGAAATATATTATTATTATTAAAATAGTTAAGTTTGCCAATTTTCGAGGATTTTCACCTCTTCATGTCGGTGAAATTTAAAAAGGTTCATAAGTCTCTACTCCTCTCCCACCCACCTGTTCTTGTTGTCTCTAACTATGTCTTCCGTTCAGCAAAGGTTTCTTGCTATAAATAAATTAATCAAATCATTTAAAATAAAATAGCAAATTCTAATTATAAGAATAGACTATTTCAAATGTATAAATGAGGCTAAGGCGCTCTATAATTCTTTTAGTCAAATTATTTTATAACAGTGTTTTGGGTAAAATATCTAAAATATAATAAATATTTCAATTTAATATTTAAAAATATGCTAAAAATTAATATGCTTTCCAAAGGTAAAATTTCTTTTAATTAGAATAGCATTTAATATAAAAAATAGAGAATTAGATAAATTTTAGGATTATTATCTTAGTAAACAATAAATTATAATAGCTTAAAATTTACATAATTTAGCTTTCATTTTTTTAATAATTTTAGGAAAGTGCTATTAAAATCAGCTCTTTTTGCTTATTCACAAACTTTAAAATATACTCTCTTAATTTAAAACAAAAATAAATATTTTTTTAAGTATAAAAATTATATTTTCAAGCAAGATTCTCTTAAAGAGATCTCTTCTTTTGCTTATGTCGATCAACTCAGTTAGATAAATTAAAAAAATGAAGAAATGGTTAGGAGAAGTCAATTTTAAACTTTTATGTTGTAAATTCAGTTAAAATCTATTTTTCGAGTATTTGGATACCTATTTGGCAAAAGATATCCAAGTAATGCAAGAGCGAAACTTTGGAAATGCTTTATAGGCCAACCTGAAAGGAAGTGTGGCAATATTAAAAAAATGTAATTAAATCGCGATTAAAAGATTTCTTTAACTGAAAATGATGTCAAGATGAAGTAAATTTAGTTAAAGACAGAAGAAAATAAATTGAGATTAAAAGAAAGATGGTTTGAGTATTGTACTAAGTAAAAAAAATAAAAAACAAAGAATAAGATAAATAAATATATATTTGAGAATTAATATTTATTAAATCTTATAAAAGAAGAAATAAAAAATTATATGAACTCTGTCTTAAAGCTTTAAACTTGAATCATATCCAATTTTTTATTACATTTTTTAATAATGATAAAATCGTGTTGATGCTTTATAAATAAGGATAGCGTTATTTTATTATTATAAAGAGTTAAAAAGATTTTTATTTTAGTAAAATAATAAAACTGAAATTATTATAATGATCATATTTATTTTAACTTAAAATAAGATTTAAAATAATATTTAAGGTTAATTTTAAATTTAATGTCAATTTTTCAATCAAGTTTCTTTTGAAATAAATGCTATGGATCATATTCCTTTTCTATTTCGTAAATAAAAAGATTACAAGAGTTATTAAACTGATAACATAACTTTATTATTTATGAGAATTTGCTATTAAACAATTTCCATTTCCTTGAAAAGCATTTCCATACAAATAACATTTTTCCTTTACTATATCAAAAATTTAAGTTTCTAAATTACTATTCCAGTTGTTATAAACTAAAAGAGATTGCTTACTTGGCATATCAGAAGACATTGTAGTATTCTTAACAGGTAAAATTTCGCTTATTTCTTCTCATTAGTTGTTTTTTATTTGAAACCTTCTTATTTTATTCAGAAATAATTAAGAGCTAAGTCCTCCAAAAACTCAGACATAAGGTAATTTTATTTCTGCTCCAAATCCTCATAATTTTTTGCCATCCTATAATATATCTTGAATTTAGATTAAATTTCATCTTTAGTTTAGATTTACCAGTTCACAAGATCTTGATCTCCATCCACTAAGAAAAAAAATTTAATCTTTATTAAAGGCGACTCCATGCATTTCTCTTTAAAATTTCATTTAATTCTTTTCATATTTCTTGAGATTGTAAAAGGCTAATCTATTCGATTTTCTTTCTCCAGAAATTATTAAATCATTTTCATTTATCTTTGATACTCGCGTATAAATTGATCTAATAGTTTTCACTTCTTTGAGGATTTGTCTACTCGTTATTATTTAATGTCATACTCATATAGAACACAAGAGTTTTTAATAAAAATTCTATAAGTTTTGATTTAATTATAAGCAAAATTTGGACAGATTTCGTACTTAACATTTCCTAATCCTATTTTTTAAAAACTATAATTTAAATTTTTTTAGTTTTCTCTAAGCTTTTTTCTTAGAAAAATGATCTTAATTATACTGAGTTATTTAATGGATTTGAAAATATCTTCCATTTTTATAAATAAAAACTATTTTTTTTAATTAACAAAATAAAGTTTATTATTTAATATTTGATTGTTTCATCTTATTTTAATAATTGGTTATTTATTATACATAAATTTAAGGAAAATAATAGAATAATTATAATATTTTTAATCAATATTTTTAATAGGAACTTTCATAAATCTTAAATTTTCATCAATCTCATATTAAATTTTTTTAATCTATATAAAGTCAAAGTAAGTTAGCATGCTTCAAGAGATTAAATTTATCTTGTATAAATATTTTTCAGTTCTTAGAAGCCTATAAAATTTTTAACTCTTACTATGATTCAAAGAATTTATGCTTTTTTTACTTGGATTTTTAAATAAGAAAGTAAATAAATTAAAAATTTTTATTGCTTAAACAATTTAATTTTAATTGCATAATACTTTCTAAGATTTAATCCCTTTTGTTTCTATAAATTTAATAATTATTTTTAAAACATTAGAATTATGTTTTATATTTTTCCTTTAGCATATTTTTTTGAGCTTAAATTTAGCATATTATGTAATTAAATTATAACTAAATATCTAATAAAAGTAATTGCAAATTATGTTTTAATTAAATCTAAATATATTATGAATTAAAGGGAGAAAAAGTGACAGAAGGTCTCAAGAAGAGTTTTTTCGTACTCCATAGATAAAGGAGAGAAAACCACAGATTTTTAATTCTTATTCTATCGCTTCATCTTCAAAAGCATAATGATTTTATTAGTCTCTATATCTCCCAAATTAAAAAAACTAAAGATAATATTAGATTGAATAAGAAATTATATCAACAGAAACTGGTTTAAACAAAAAATACTTTTTACCTACTAAACCATGAGCAATCAACTATATGAAAAGTGAAAATTAAAAAATGATGTTAAAATAGAAAGATGATGAATAACTAGCAATAGAAAAACATAAGAAATCTATACTTAAACTATAAGAAAAAATTAAAATACTAAAATTAGAAAAACAATAATTGCTAGAAAAAAATTAAAACATTGAAGAAAGATTAATCAAGCAAGAAATTGAAGTTAAACAACTTGAAGAAAAACGTAAATAGAGTAATTTTATAAGGCAATAAAATAGCTAGTATAAAAAGCTCTAGTAAAGATAATTTTTTAAAGTATAAAAACTGAAAATAATTGAAAAATTTTTAAATTTTATAAATTAATAAATTAATAAAATTATCGTGGTACCACCTTTATTTGGATCACCACGGAAGTTAAAGAAACCAAATTTATATGTTAATAATAGTCTAAAAATAATTCTAGCTTCATCTGGTCTCTTTGAATTTCTTGTGCTTCATCAAGTCCTCTTCTAGCATATCTAATACCTATTAATTTGAGAGTTCAGGATCAATTTCTTCTAAAAGATCTCTTTAGAGTAATTGAGCATCAATTATTATTTATTAAATTTTTATCTTTTTCGCTTGTTTATTTAATTACATTTCATCTGTATGTCTCTTTTTTGTATTTTTTAAGTTTTATTCTATCTATTTGTCAAATAAATTTCATTTTCTTTTTTCTACTTATAAAATTTTATAAAATTAGCATAAAAAATACTAAAGAAATAAAATATATAGAATAGAAACATTAATATGTATAAAATAAGGATTATACAATTCATTATCTTTAGTCAACGTTTATGCTTTTATTCAAAAATAAATCTCTAAATTTAAAAGAAATTGCCAATATAATCTAAAATTATATATTCGGGTATTTAAATATAGTAATCCTTTAAGTTTTAATATCTAGAATAAAGAATTAGAAATTTTATCGCTTGAAATATATTAAGAAAAAAATTATAATCATAGAGATATTTTAGAAGAATAATTTAAACTAAACAAATATTTTTAAAGATAGGAAATGTCGTTTATCATTTCATTCATGCATAAATTTGTAAATATATAAGCTAAAACTCGAAGTAACTATAATTTTTAAAATAAGCGAAACAATAAAAATTAATTAAATGCTAAAAGTTAAACTTTTGATTAAATTTTTCTTATCTAAATTAAAAAATAAAATATAAATTGTTACAGACTTTGTATAATCATTTATAATAATGATTTAGTTATTCTTATTACTCATCATATTAAATATTTTATTACTTGTCTTATAATATATTTAGAGAAATTATCTTCTATATCTTGAAAAGAGCAGAGATATAACTCTAGTAAACTAATTTATTTCTTTAATAACAAATAATTTATAGTATTTTATTTAAAATAAAATGGTATCTGAAATTAGACGATTTAAATACGTGTAATTGTGTGTATTTTATTTAAATACTTAAAATTTTTAATTACTTTATAAAAATAAATGTATTAGTAAGAAAACTAAATTATTAAGATTTTATTCCTAAGAAAACTTTTAAGAAAAGCTCAAAAATATAATGGAATCTTTATATTCAGCAAATTCGGAATAGGAGCTACTAAATATGAACTCTGTTCTAATCTTAAAGAATCTAGAAACTTCTAATTTATTTCTACCATAAAAATGAATTCAAACAATAAATTTACTTACTAAATTCGTAATAATAAAGTCTAAAATGAAACTATAAATGCTTTTACTGATGGCCTGACTTAGTGTATAGAACAGATTTATAATGATACTCTGCTAGTTTCAGGTGGCTTAGAAGAAGAAGAAAGAAGATTTATAATTAATAATTTAAATAATAAAAATTTAGAATTTTAAATGTAAGTAGGAAGAAGATTTCATAGAACTAATTTTGATAAATCTTGCTTTGCTTTTATTATTTCAGGACAAAAGTTTTAAAGCAATTAGTAAATATATTTGTCAGAATGTGAAGTTTTTAATTTGAAAAATAATAATTTCAAGAAAATTAATTCTATAGAAATACCTATATGCTACTTTGGATGTGATTAAACTGCTTCTTAAATTTGTGTCTTTGGTGGGTTTTAAAACTCTCTAGCGCTTAATACAATTTAGATTTATAACAAAACTTAAAATACATGGAAAAAAAGTGAAACTTAATTATATTAGAATGGTACGACTTCAGCCATTTATATACCTTATAAAGGAGTATTTTTTATATTTAGTAATGGATACTACAATCTTGACTCATTATTTTTTGATTTCCAAAAAATTGTACATTTAAAGGAATAATTTCCAGTATAAGACCTTAATTCTTATTAGCCAGTTTTAAGTAGAAGCACTGTCTTTCAATTTGATAGAAGTAGTAATTTATTTAGCTATGATTTAAGTGGCAAAGGGTGGAAACAAATTAGAATTTGATAAAGTTGAACTTAAATTAACATTTAAATTATAATAAAAATAATAATAATATGAGAAGCTTATAATGATAATTAAATAAATAAAATAATAATTTTATATTTATTTTTAATTTTAATTTAATTTAGAAAAACTAAGGAAATAGTGATATCTATGCATGCATAATATTTATATAATTTTAGTGATACTATAATTTTAATTTTTGTTATTTTTTTAAATCAGTAAATTTGAAAATAAATAATCTTAAAATTATTTGAAAAAGTTTTAAAATTCAAAAGAAATGGGTATGAATATATGACATCCTAAAGATATATAAAATTAAATAAATAAGCAAATAACACACTAAATTGCAACTACTAACTTGTAAGAAAATAAATTAAATCATTATTAGCAACGGTGTCCCATATTTTAAGTAAAAACATTTGAATCACTAATTGAACTATTATTGAATTTGCAATAAGAATGAAATAACAATAAAAAATTAAATATTTGACGTTCTTGGAGGTATTTAACCTCTTTCCAGCCAATCTCTAGATTATTCTAGAGGTTTAATGTAATATCTTGAAAATCTTTAAAATTCTTCTTTTTGCTATGCATATGATCCTTTAGATATTTTTTCAACTAGAAAACGCTTGACTATATTTTTCTTGTATATGTTCCAAATTTGTTGAAATAAAATCCTCCTCCCCTCTTTTAGCTTTTTTTATTATTGCCTTTTCTTTTTATTCTCCAACTTCTTCTAGTAGTTTCAGTACTCTTATTAGAATTTTTTAAATTTCTAGTATCTTTTCAAAAGATTTGCTAGAAAGTTGCAATAATAGCATCTTTTTGTTTCTCTTTTAAATCTGAATTTTGATTTTTATTATTATTTGATTATCATTGGATCATTCACTTATTCTCTTAGTTCCATTTATCGCTACAATTTTTGTTAATTTTCTTCTATTTTTCTATCTTGCTGCTCAGCTCTTTCTGCTTCTATTGTGAGTTCTAAGATTAACTGTTATAGTTTGAAATATTTCAGAAGACTTTAAAGTCACTTTCTTAGATCATGAATCTCAATTCTATTTCCTCAGCAATTTTAAGCTTTTCCATCAGTCTCTTATTGTCTTTCTTAGCTTTTTTATCTCTTCTTGGAGGTCCAACATATTTTAATTAGCTAATCATAGTTTATCTACTACTCTTATGTGAAATTCGAGTGTTCTAAGTGCATAATATTTTTATATTATTTCCTAGGTTTCTCTTTAGAGGCAGGATTCCTGATTTGGAGTTCGGTTTTTTTGAGCTCTTTTATAGACTTAAATTCTCTAGAATGTTATTAACTTCTGTTTTCTTGGAGTCATGAAAAATCCTGATCTAAATTTTTACATCTTTTTTATAATTTGCAAGAAAAATAAAAAGAATAAAAAAATAAAAAATTTATAAAAGACTTAAGTCACAAGAGTTAAATAAATTCTTTTTGAACTATGCTATGAAAAATTAGAAAATCTATCAAACAAGCTAAGAAATTTAAATAATAATAAAAAAAATAGAAAAATGAAAAGAGAAAGATAGAGAAACATTAAAATTAGAGTTATTAATAAATAATATCAAAACTTACTACAATTTAGAATTTAGTATAATATGACAATTTTTTTAGCTAGCGTAATTGTTTAATTTAATTTACTAAAAGCAATTTTAGCCGCATAGCAAGAACTCAAAAACTATATATACAGTTGTCATAGGATATTGAAGATTTGAATTAAAAATAAATTTTTTCACAAGTATGTGAATTTGAAAAAAATTCCAGGTAAAAGAACAATACAGAACATGAAGAATGTTAATTTGACTGCGAATAATTGAATCCAGAGCATCAAATAGAAAATTTAGGCAATTATATGTGGTATTCATTCATGTAAACAAAATAGTAGTAAGTATCTGGCTAAAAGCTCTGTAAAAGTAAAAAATTTAATATTTTTTATTATTACTGTAAATAATAAATTTTACCTTTAATATCTTTAGAAAAAACTAAAAGGAATTACTTATTCCGATATTTTAGTATAAAACATAAAAATATATAAATTTAAAAAATTGATATCATTATTTAAAATATAGATAATTTGTTATTGGTAACATTTTAGAAATTTTAACCATTAAAAATCTATTAAGTAAATAATAGAGAATAATGTTATTAAATAAGATACTAAAAAGTTGTATATAAGCTTGAATTGCTATATTTTTTCTATAACATTTTTTATTTTCACATGCATTTTTTGCTTTACACCTAAGATATAATAAAAGCTTTATTATTGCTAATTAAAAATCTTTTAAAGCAATAATTTAAATTTTTTTAAGTATTATGATTAAATGAGTATTTTCATTAATAAAGTATCTGGTTTCAGAAAGAAAATAATTTGAATTTTAAGATAAATAGCTTATTTATACTACTGTAAATGTAGGCAACATTCTTCATTCATTTATAAAAACAAATTGTATTAAGTTTTTCTAAAAAATAACTTTAATTTATTATTTTTATCTCTAAAATATAAAAATCTTCTAAATTTAAGAGTTAAATTAAATGGATCATTCAAATAGTATATAAAAGATCAAATTTAAAGAATTTAAAATTACAAGAAATTCAATTATTGATTACTTAAAAGTTAAAGATTAATTTAAATATAATTTAAGATAATAATTTTAATTTTTAATTTAGTTTAAAATATTTGAATCAAATTTCTCCCGAAAGAAACTTTTTGGACCACTCTCCTTTTTTCATTTCATAAATAAAAAGATCACAAGTATGAATAAAATGATATACAAAATTTTATTACTATAGAGGATTTGCTATTAAACAGCAATTATTTCCTTCAAAAATATTTCCATGTTAATAACATTTTTCTTTTACTATATCATATTTAAGTTTCTAAATCTCAATCCCAGTTATTATAAATTAGAATAGATTGTTTACTTGGTAAATCAGAAGACATAGTAGTAGTCTTTTCAGGTAAAGATTCATTTAATTCTTCTCATCGATTTGTTTTATTTCATATATTCTTATTTTATTTATATATCCATATTAGGAATGAAGTCCTCCAAAAACATAGACATAAGGTAATTTAATATTTGCTCCAAATCCTCTTAAAATTGGATCATTCTAGAACATATCTTAAATTTAGATTGTCTTTTATCGTTTATTTTATATTAAGCATTTCACATTGATTGTAAAATACCCACTGAGAACAAATATTAAAATAAAATTTAAAATAATAAACACTTTTTATTGAATTGTTTAAATTTGACTTTTCCTTATAAAATGGAACAAGAGATTTGCAAATACAGTAAATAGCTAAGTATAGTTAAAATCATTTATTTGAAAAAATTCTTAGAAAATACTAATAAAATTGAAATTATAGTTTCAAAAAAAAATAGGATTAGGAATATAAAGTATGAAATATGTCCAATTTTTGCTTATAAACATATAAAAGCTTATAAGACGTTTCTTTCTGATTCTAATATCTTATATGAATATATTATCAACTAATAAAACGTATTTTAATCCAAAAAAACAAATAAAGGCTCTAAGTGCAAATTATACACAAGTATCGGAAGTATTCGAAAATAATTTAATTATGTCTGGTGGAATTTAGTCAACTAGATTGACTTTTTGCAATCAATAAAAATGTGAAGAAAGTTAAATGATGATGAGAAGAGGTTTGCATGGAGTTGCTCTTGGCAAAGAATTAATGTTCTTTCTTAGTGAATATTGCACTAATTCGAGTAATTGAATAACCTAAAATAACAAAAAAATACAATTAAAATTTAAGATGAGCTCTAATGTGGTGGTTATTTACATAGATTTGGAGCGAATATAAAATAACTTTATGTCTATGATTTTGGAGGAAATGATTCTAAAGTAAATTACATTAATAAAATGAGAAAATTTGAAATAAAAAGCAATCAATGAAAAGAAATAAATGAAACTTTACCTGTTAAAGCTATCACTATATCTTCTGATTTACCAAGTATACAATCTATATTTTTTCATAATAACTGGAAACAAGTTTTTGTAACTTAAATATTTGATATATACAAAGAAAAATGCTATTAGCATTGAAACATTTTTGAAGGAAATTATTTCTGCTTAATAACAAATCCTAATTTGCTAATAAAAGGTTGTATATCAGTTTAATCATATTTTTAATCTTTTTAGATATGAGATAATAAAATAAGCTTCGCTCAAATTATTCAATTAAAAGGAAACTTGATTAAAAATTTTAAATTTAAATAAAATTATAAATAAAAGTATTTTTTAATTCTAGATTTATTCTAAATAATTTGAACTAAAATTAATTTAAATGTCTATAGCTTTCTTTTCTTTTAAAATTTTATTTTTTACTTATAAAATTTAATTAATTAAATAATTAATAGAGATTAAGATTTAATTATTTAGAAAAAAATGTTAATATAATATTTAAAAATATTTTAGTTATTTAACTTTGAAAAATATTATTTATTAAATATTATCATTAACATAAAAATAATTAGTGTTAAATAATTAAATAATATCGATAATAATAAATTATATTGATTCCGTTTTTAAAAAATTTGCTACTGTTATGATTTTATTGTAAATAATATTTTTCCCTCAAAATTTATTGTTAAACTACATTTCTATCTGAATCTTCTTTATATGAACATCAATTAAATTATCATATTACTTATATATTGCTTTTGATTGAATTTCAAATTTAATTATCTATGCAATTCCTTACATGTTGGTATAAGAAACATTTTCAAAATTCCACTTTTACGTTACTTGAAAGCTATTTTTCAAATATTTTTCCACTTATTCAAGTAACTTCTCAATTAGTGGATTTTGGTTGAAGTTTAAACATAAGAATTTTTTTTAATATTTTAGCTATGGTATTGTTTGATTATACAGAGTCTTCGTCCAAGTAAACCAACATTGAAGATTTGAGATGTGGTCTTTTCATTTAATTATTTTATATTAAATTTTAATTATATATAATTCTGCATGTCTATTTTGCTCTAGCAAGGCATATTAAGCTTAAAGATAATTAATTTTTAATCTATTTAAATAATATGAATAGCATAATTGACATAGTATTATAAGCAATTAAGGAAACTCTTATAAAAATAATTTAAAATCTCTTTTTTATCTTTTTGATGTTTTTACTTTTTATAATGAAAATAATTAATTATTATTTAGTCTTTAAAAAGGTAATTTATAATTTAAATAGCATATAAAAACCATTATGCAACTATATTAATACTAATGAAAGTATAAAATTAAATAAGGTGAAGAAGTTAAAACTACTTTAATAGTATTATAATCAAATTAAAATTAAAGTTATTTTTCAATTTTTAATTAAATCAAAAACTAAATAATGATGAGCTTCACATTTTATGTTTATTATAATATTTCTCAATTATTTTATTTTATTTATATTAAATTAAATTTAAACTAAAAGAGTTTTTTGACGTCTTTAACTGCAAGAATTGCTTCTTTCAATTATAGACGTTAGTAAATGTTTTTAAATTGCTTTTTAATCTTGTTTACATCTCATTATTTTTCTTCAATTAGTTCTTCTTTCTATTCATCTTTAGCTTCTTCCTTTTTTGCTTTCTCCATTTCTAGAATCTCAAGTCTCCTTGTAATTAGCTTCTTATGAAATATTTTGATCTATAAGTCTAAATACTCCAATTTAGACCTTGAAAATTAGTTTAGATATTCTTGATCGTATAGTATAAGGCGCCTTAAGTCATAATTTCCGATCTTTTCCGATAATCAATTCATTATATTAGAATAGTACACACATTTAAAGATATGCTCGAAAGTTTCATACTCTCCACACATACAAAAGGGATTATCAATGGGGTAATGACGATCTTAAAGATCCTTACGGAAATTATAAGTTTAGGTTCTAAGTTTATATATACTGATAATTTCTCGTCTGTACTATTTGTTTAATTTAGTATAAGTAATTTGTGGAAATTGTTAAAGATTACCAAATTATTCAGTATATACTTTAGCTGTTTTCATCCTCATAAATTTTTTAGTAGCTACTTTGTAGAAATATTGTTGTATTTTTCTCTTACATGTTTAGTAAAAGTTTTAAGATTGGTATTATTCTATTAATTCCGCAGATCGATATTATAAAGGTCTGATAATTGCTACACTTAATCGTAGTATTGAAATCCTTTTTTCCATATATTAATGAAAAGAGAGCCTATTGTTGATCTTGGAAAATCAGTACTTTCTTATTTAATTTTATGGTAGAATCTGAAGAATTTTATAGCCATAATGTGCTTAAAGGGTAATCAATTCAGGTCTATATAACATGATTCATTAAATGTTGAAGTTGCTACTTAAAAAGCTTTTCTTGAAATTAATCTCATGCTTGATTCTATTCTGTTCCGAACTCCAGTTACTCCTTTTTGAATACTTCATGGTACTAAGTCTTCTCCATATTCTGCTTTAGGTAATGTAAAAAGTCTACATAAAGTTTTAAAATGTCAAGGAGTTTCATTCTTATATCTCATCAGTTAAAAAACAGCTTTCTTCATTGTAGCTATATATTTGAATGCAACTTCTTTGCAATGGGGATTCAAGTTCTTCTTCTGATGTAGAATAACTCCTAAATATGTTACTTGTTCTTTTTAAGCAATTGGTTAATTTCCTAATCATAAATTTAAAATTTATTATTTCTAATTCTTCTTTAGAAATTAGATGCATTCAGATTTGGTAACATTGATCTTTAAATGTGTTCATGCAAAAACTTTATTTGCTTCATTTATTAAATTCTACATATACTTTGCAGATTTGGAAAGAAGAATAAGATCATCTGCCCATCCTCTACAAGCGAAGCTAATACTTGAATCCTGGCATTTAAATCCCAATTAGTTACTTTTACTTTCCAGATATCTAATTACTATGCCATAATACAATAATGCTAAAACTGGTCCATGAGAACTTCCTTACATAACTCCATTGTTGAATTATAAAGTTCTGGTACTCTTACCATCTATGATAAATGAAGAATTTAGGTTTTTATAAAACGATTCTAAGGCTATTATTATTCTAAGTGGTAATTTAACTCTCTTAAGTTAATCAAACAAGAGTCTTCTTTCTATTGAGTCAAACATTTTTTCAACGTCTATCAGTGTTGCTATCAATTTAGTCTTACTTTTAGCACTTTTCCAATAGTTATCAATTATTTGTTATATTATTCAAATTTATTAAGTTGTTATCTGTTTTTCATAAATCCCATTTATGTAGGGTGAATCAAATTTCTCTAATAAATCAGATTGTATAGTCTTTTTGTTAAACTTTATCATATAGTTTTAGAATAGTATTAATAAGAGAAATAGGTAGTCAGTTTTTCCAATCATCTTTATTTCCTTTTTTAAATATTGGAATTACCGACAATGTGTTTAAATTCCTAAGAGATTCTTCCAAATCTTAACATATTATTCAAAAAAGAATGAAGAATTATTAATAAATATTATCCATCATATTTCAGAAGTTCGCCTTTTATTCCATCTGGACCAGCTGCTTTTCCATTCAGAATTTCTTTTATAATTTCTTATATTTCTTTTATGGTAAAAAGATCAAATCCTTACAAATACGAGAGTGGATAATCTTTAATTTCTTAAATACTATCGTATATTTTATCTATTTTTTAATTACTAAAATTTATTTATTATTTAGTTAGATTAGAATGTTTGTTAAAAGTGCAATTCTCCCATGAATCAATGGATTTATTTTTTGATTTCTTAATTAAAGTTCATATTATTTCTCTTCAAAAGATTTAGAATTTTCTTAGCTTGTGAAAAAATTTCCTTAGCATCTCCATTTAGAAGTAAAAATTTCTTTTTTGCTTTATTTTTTCAAATTTTCATAGATTATACTTGAAGTCTTTCCAAAGTCGTTTTGCTGCCTCATGAAGATTAGTTACTTGCTAGTTTATTCTTCCAAATTTTATGTGAGCTTCCTTATATTCTGAGTTAGCTCTTTTTGCCTCTATATATTTCTTTGTGAGAGCTCGAGGAAGTTTGTTATAATTTGAGCCTGGAATAAACGAACTTAATGTTTGATCAGCATTGTCTTAAATACTACTTTTGATGCATTCATATTAATCTTCAAGATTATCTTAATCTATTTAAAAGAATTCTAGATAAGTTTGTAGGAAAGATTCTTAATATTTTTGCCTATCTATTGCATCTTATAACCTATTTATTTTATATTTTCTCTGAGTTATCTTTTCCCAATATACTATAGAATTATTGATAAAGTCGACAGTAATTGGAATATGATCAGAAAATAAACTATTATTATGAGCAGTGAAATTTGCAAACTAATTAACGCTCAAATGGTTGTTTATAATGATATAATCATTACAATACGTTTTTCCTGTTCCTTTATGAATACATGTATTAATGTTGCTATCATTCACTATCTCAAGATCGTTTTATAGTAAGAATTCTTATAGTCTAATGTTATTATCATAAGCATTTTCAGGATTATCACCGAAGCCTTATAAAAGAGCATTGAAATCTCCCATTAGTATATGTGGATTATCATTATATAAATTCAGCAATGTATTTATTTGTTCATAAGCTAAATCTTTAACATCTTAACTTTTTCCATTATCAGGCATGTAACAAGACGTGGTTAAAATATTATCCAGTTTAATTGTTATGAATCGATTTTTTTTTTCTTCAACTTATATATGTATTTCTGTACTATTAAATTCTTCTCCTACAATTAAGCATACACCTCCTCCTTTTCCTGAGTTCTTAAAATATGTTTTAAATCCATTTATCAATATTGGAGGAAAGTCATCTTTTTATCAGGTTTCGTTTATTGATAAAATATCTATACTGTTATCTCTGATAAATTCTTCAATATTCAAGCACTTGCTCGCTATTCCATTAATATCTATATGTCCCATCTTTATTTTTAAATTTATTAGTCCTTTCTAATTTTTTCCGATCCTGCAGGTAGACTACTTTCGTAAATGCAAATGCTTTTCTATCCTTATTGGTTAATCTA
Source organism: Loxodes magnus (assembly GCA_946699065.1). Lineage (NCBI taxonomy): Eukaryota > Ciliophora > Karyorelictea > Loxodida > Loxodidae > Loxodes > Loxodes magnus. Next base: position 12,849 of record CAMPDV010003333.1, on the reverse strand, counting down.
AATATGTACTAATCTTTTTCCATACTCAGGATGTTAATGAAAATATTGTATCAAAATATATATTACTTACGTCGTATATTTTTTAAGTAGCTTTCTATCTATATCAATTTTACTTTTCACACTATCACATGTACCTTATTCTAAATCTTAAGTAACTGTGACATATCTACCTTATATATTGTACATTTCGTACTATAGACTTCTTCAAGTTTCGGATTTAATAAACTTTTAAAGTTATAGACTAGTCAGATTGAAATAACATATTATTTAATCGCACTCTTTTTTATTATTATGTTTACTCATACGTTTTGCTGGTGGAATTGTTTTATCTTCTTCTTCATGTTTCCTTTTAAGAATATTAAGATTAATATTGTAAGATAAGGTTTAATTCTGATAAATAGCATCGATCGAATCTGTTTAGTTTTATTAATATTTTTGTCATCTTTTAGTAGAATAATTAAATATATCTGTTTTCAAATTTTAATTAAGTTTTTAAAACTCTTCTATTTTTATCTCAAGTGTCTACATATTTTGGGTACTTTAAATGAATTTTAAGTTGAGTTAGTGATATTAATGCTATAGTAAAACAAAATCTTCATCTGGCAATTTAACTTGACAGTATTAGTTATTATGTTATGTTATAATAGCATTAGTTGATGTTTTCTATTAATTATTTTAAGTTTACATTAACTTGTCTTGCTTGATTATACTTGTTTGAGTAAATTTTTGACACAAAAAAGCTGTTTATTATTTATTTATATTATCTGTTTAGATAATACTATCATTTGTTTAAATATTTCCATATAATGTCTAAGTTTATGTATCTAAAAATTACTTCTTCTAAAATAATTCTTTATACATTTGAATTTCCTTATTTTTTAATAGAATTTAATTTTGAAAAGCTATATTTATTTCATAGTTTTATTATCTTTACTTATCTAATTCGATTTTAAAAGTTAAAATTTCCATTTAAGCTTTCTATTCTTAATCTATAAATTACTTATTTTAGTTTTATAATTTTTAATATTAAGAATATAACTCTTGGAGTTAAATTTCGGTTATTATTTTTTATTAGGTAATTTGTTGAAGTAAATATTAGTTCTATTCTAATATAGTCTATTGATATCCTTGCTAAGTTTTATTTAGAAAGTTATCTATTTCAATCTAAGTAAAATTTCTAATTTTATTAAAGTTTTGACATAGTGAATTATTTACTCCTATCATTTAAGCTTAAGTAAAGCTTTAATTAGCATTGGCTTCAATTTGAATCTCTTAATTAGATTATATTTCATCTATTGAATTGACTTAATTCTCATAGTATTTCTATTATATCTAAATTTCTTGAACTATACTAATTATTTCATCTGTTTAAACTATTTAGTTACTGTAATAAGTGGAGAAATTTGTTTAAGTAATTTTATGAACTAGTTATTTTGATAACATTTTTTTGTGATATTGCTATATATCAGATTTGATTGATTAAAAATTGTACTATAATAGTTTATATTTCTAATAAATTTTATTTATATAAGTTTTATAATATATTTTGGATATTTCTTAGTTACTTATCAATATTTCAATATCTCGTTCATATTTTGCTTTTATATTAATTAGCATTTCATTTAATTATTGGTTCTTATCTATAAGTCTTTATATATTATGCTTAAGTTCTTTTATTTCTAAGGTAAATAAATCCTCATTAGACTAATTAATTATTTGATTTTATATTACATTTCTTAAATCAGCAGTTTAATTTTAAGGTTGTTTGCTCTGAAGATCAGGTAAATATTGATTATTTGAATTATCAGGATTAGTAATATTATTTTATTTCTGATTAATTTCGTTATTTGAAATTTAATAGAATTGTTAATTAGTATTATTCAAAAATGAATCTTAAGTTTATGTTATTTTTGACTACCATAAAAGGATATCTTTATTTGAATTTTAATTAGGATTTGAAGGTATATCTTTTGAATTCTAACTATCTAAGATAATATCTTATTTTTGGAAAGATTTCTTAGTTAATCGTTTCGTATCTTTCGCGGTACTATTTTAGGCGGTTAATCTGTTCATCTATTTATAGGTTGATTTCGCTTTCATAATACGCTACAATTAATATCCACGTTGAAGAGAGTTCCTAAGTAGTTTTAATGGGACGTGTATGAATTTGTTTTCCGGTTTTTGACTACAATTTTTAAGTAGTTGTCTTAATAAATTCATTATTAGGTTTACTTATTTAATTTGTAGTTACTCCAAATCTTTCGTTTGGAGATTTTAATGCACCTGCCTATGCTTTTCCTATGAATTTGCAGCTTCTTTGAAATTAATTAAAGAAGAGTCACTATTAAAAACTAGTGAATTCTATATTTCGTCCATTTTTTTTTTTTTTATGACAAACTATTAACTTAGAGACTTTATGAGTATGGTTAATTAACGTAGAATTATACATCCTTCATAAAAAGGATTTCTTAAAAAAAATTAAACTATGCATCATGTATGGACTTTATAACAAATTATTGATTTGCATAAAAGATGAGGAAAGAAGAAACAACTTATTACTACTCTTATAGATGTAGAAAAGATGTTTGACACAATTGACAGGCGATTACTTTTTGATCATTTAAGAAGAATAAAGCTTCCTTTAGCATTGATTAATAGTTTTGAATCTTTTTATAAATAATTAGATGTTAGATTTATTTTAGATGGGACCTTATCTAGAAATTTACTTTATAATAACGGAGTATTATAAGGGAGTTCTCATGGACCAATACTTGCTATAATCTTTTATGATATTGTAATAAGATATATTGAAACTTATTAAAAAAAGCGTGGTTTTAAAATATGTAGTCGAATATTTATTACTAAGGCTTGGGCGGATGATTTAATCTTATTTTCAGATGAAACGAATATGAATGCATTGATTTAAGCAACTTGTAAAGTTTTTAGATGAGTAAAGTTAACTATTAATGTAGATAAGTGCGAGTACATCTGCTTCTTAAAGAAAAATTAAAGATAAAATGATTCTAACCTAAAAATTACTTTGAATAACATAGAGATTAAAAAATCTAAAAATATAACATATTTAGGATACAAATTTAATGAGCATGAATACTATAAATCTCATTGCAATGAAATATATTTAAAATATAGATAATGTGTAAATGGCGCTATTTTGTAACTTTCTAAATATAAAAATATTACACCTTCAAACTATTTACAAATTTTTCGATCTTTTATTCTTCCAAAAGTAGAATATGGTTCAGAAGTAATCCCTTGATCTATCATCCAAGGAATTAAAAAGATTAAAAATAATATTTATGCGAGCTAAAGAAAAGTAGCAAGATAGGCCTTATAAAGTCCGAATGCGACCTTTAATGAATCATGTTTTATAGATTTAAATTGGTTACCATTTGAATATTATATTACAACAAAATACATAAAATTTTATACCAAAATAAAAACAGAAACTTAATTACAACCTGATTCGGATATTAGTTTTCTTTTTAATAGATCTAAGAGTGATAATTTGCAATACTTTAAAAATCTTTAGAAGTTGACCAAACACTATTAAATAGATTTAGAAAATACTAATGAAACTTAATTACTTATCAAAGAGGTGAAAACTTAGTTACAAAAGAAATTTTATCAAGACTCAGTGAATCGGATGAGTAAAATGTCTACAACAAGTTTCTATTTCGGAGAAATAAAAAACGATACTGAAAAATTTCCTTATTACACATACACAACAATTAACAAAAACAAAAAAAGAGAAATAATTTCAATTTACAAGCTAAGAACTTTTAGTTACAATTTTCAGCATGATTTGAAGAAAAGACATTACGAAATAAAACATTCAGAATTTTGCAACTGTGGATAATTAGATACAATCTAACATATTGAACAATGTGAATCTCTAAAAGATTTGATTTAAGAATTTTAAGATTTCAAAAACTATGATTTGCTCAAACTTGTGACATATAATTAAACTTATCTTAATCAAAATTTTCCAACCTTAAAAAAACTAATACATATTGATTTTAGAATAAAATAATTTCATAAAAAGCTACTTAGAAGAAGAAAACAAATTCTTGAGTAAAATAACGAAATTTTATAAGATACATTGAATTATGAAAGCTTTGAAAGTTCCAATGGTGATGAAGAAGAAGAAGAATATGAATCAGATATTGACCAAGAAAACTGATCGGGAAATCTACTAAACTTTCTTATTATCTATATGAAAATATAGTAAAAACATATTAAGTAATTAATTAATAATTCTACTTAGTAAAAAGATAAAAATTACACCATTTAATCTTTATTCTCAAAATCAGAGCAAAGAAATAAATCTGAAGTAAGATAACTATTTATTAAAAATTAAGAGTTGTCAAGATAATCAAAATCTTGCTTACTTATGAATATTTGCAAATAGATATTATAATTGATGATTTCAAAGAGTTTAATAAGCATAGCAATATTTAAATAAAAATGTTTATTCTAAGAATGCCTTTAAAGAATGCAGTCATGTCAACAGTAAAAAGATTTGCTAAATTAATAAAAGATATATAAAACATTTTCTCTTTAATAATATACGCTAAATACAATAGATATCTAATTTAAGAAACTATTTCAATCTAAAAACTAATTACTTATACATATAATTTTTAATATGAACTGAATCATCGATATATCAAATTCAATTTAATAAACTTTGCTTAAGTAAATAGGAATTTGATACATTTGAGTACATTTTCAAGTGTAATCTTTTTACAAATATTTAAAATTTTTTTTAATAAACTTAAAATAATTAATGGAAAATAGTGTAAAAAACTACTTTTATATGATTAAACTATATGAAATCGTTTTCAAAAGATAAGATAATTAAATTAAATAAGTACATAAAAATATTTAAATAATATTTAGAAGACCATTAGAGATTTTAAGAACTAGAGTAAATAGAAAATAGATTATATTAAAAACCCATAAACAGATTTAATGAGCTAAAAAATTCTTTATCAAGATGAGAGTGAAAGAGAACCATGAATGAAATATAGAAACTTTAAATTTAGCTTAATTTGCCTGGTTAAATGCCAATAATTATACAATTATGTCTCAATATTTAAAATATTTAAACTCTTATAGTTTATTATTATTACTTATTATTTAAACTTTTAAATAGTGAATAAGATTTTTAAATTATTTTAATAATTATCATTTATTTTATTATTTTTAAGCTAAAATATGAAAATTTTCTAATATAATTCTTGATATATATAAATAATAAAAATGATAGGATAAATAAAATTTAATCTTTTAGCATTTATAATATTAAAGGATAGTTTTAGTTAAAATATGTTTTTAAAGAAATAAAGTAATTTAATTATAGTTAAATATTTTATGTAAGTATAATTTTCTTATTATTAGCAAATTAATAATAATGGCTTATATTTAAATTTCTATAACTGACAATGATAAAATAATTAATTTTACATAATTATAATAAGTTTAATTACATTTTGATATATAAATTAATAATTTATAGTTAACTTTAAAATATAATAAAAGTTAGTTAAGATTATTATTATAATTACTTATATTACTTAGAACTAAAAATTATACATTCATTAAATTTATAATTATTGATAATTCTTTATTAATTTTATTTTATACAGTTATCTCTAAAGATATGTTTAACTATATTTACTTTTTAATTTACTAAATTATTGTTTTAATTATTGTAGACATTAATTATCAAATGAGAACTTTTATATTTTTATAATCTAGTAATCAAATGCTTATCGTTAACCAATTATTTAAAACTCATATCAAAATTATGAAAAGCATCCTCTTTATTAGTTTTAAATTGATACAAAGATAATTAATTCTAGCATATAATTATTTAATTATTTTAGATTTTTGATATAGTATTTTTAATATTAATATCTTACTATTATAAAGGATTATTTTAAACTATATTTTGCTATCATTTAGAATTTATATTATTAAAGTAATAAAGCTAAGGTTCTCTTTAGTTTACTTAGAACTTAAATTCCTTTTAGATATTTCTTCCTTTATATTATCTATGTATTATTAATTATAGTTAAATAAAGAATTCTTTAAATGGCTTCATTAGCAATTTAATTAGTTTTTAGAACCTAAATTTTAATATTTATTTATAAAAATAAATGGTATAAATTAAAGCTATTTAGTAATAATATATCAATTTAATAATAGAGTTATTGTATGAAACTGTTTATTTAAATTTTAAATTAAAAGAGTTTTTTGACATCTATAACTGCATGAATTGCTTCCTTCAATTATAGACATTAGTAAATGTTTTTAATGCTTTTTAATATAATTTTGATCTCATCAATTTTTAATTACTCTTGTTATAGTCTCTCTTTTATGTTTTCCTTTTTGCTTTTTCCATTTCTAATAATTCTAATCTTCTTGATATAAGTTTCTTGTGAAATATTTTTATTTATAAATCTAAAAATCTCAAATAAGACTTTGGAAAGAAGTTTATAAGTCCTTAATCATATATTATAAAGCGGCTTAAGTCATAATTCCCAATCTTTTACGATAGTCAATCTCTTATATTAGAATAGTATATACATTTAAAAATGTGCTAAAATGTACCATACTCTCCACACATACAGTAGGGATTATCAATAGGATAATGAAGATTTTAAAGTATTTTAGAAAATTAAAAGATTGGGTTCTAAGCTTATATATACTGATAATTTCATGTCTAAATTATTTGTTCAACTTAATGTAAGTGTTTACTGGAAATTGGTTAAGATACGAAACTGCTTAGTATATATTTTAGCTTTTTTCATTCTCTTAAACTTTTGAGTAGCTGTATTATAAAAATATTATTGTATTTTGTCTCTTATATATTTAGTAAAAATTTTTTAATTGAAAATTTAAAAAAATAAAGCAAAAAAGAAACTTTTACTTCTAAATGGAGATGCTAAAGAAATATTTTCACATACTAAGAATATTAAAAAGCCTAAAATAATAATTAAATGAACTTTAATTAAGAAATCAAAAATAAATCCATTGAATCATGGGAGAATTTATTTTTAACAAACATTCTAATCTAACTAAATAATAAATAAATCTTAGTAATTAAAAAATAGATAAAATATAATATAGTATTTAAGAAATTAAAGATTATCAACTCTCATATTTATTAGGATTTTATCTTTTTACCATACAAGAAATACAAAAAATTATAAAAGAAATTACGAATGGAAAAATAGCTGGTCCAGACAGAATAAAAAGTGAATTTCTGAAATATGGTGGATAATATTTGTTAATAATTCTTCACTCTTTTCTGAATAATATGTTAAGATTTAGAATAAATCCTTAGGAATTAAATACATTGTCGGTAATTCCAATATTTAAAAAAGGAAATAAAGATGACTGGAAAAACTGAATACCTATTTCTCTTATTAATATTATTATAAAACTATATGATAAAGCTTTAACGAGAAGATTATACAATCTGCTTTATTAGAGAAATTTGATTAGTTCTTCATAAATGGGATTTATGAAAATAGATAAACAACTTAATAAATTTGAATAATATAACAAATAATTGATAACTATTGGAAAAGTGCTAAAAGTAAGACTAAATTGATAGCAACACTGATAGATGTTGAAAAAATGTTTGACTCAATAGAAAGAAGACTTTTATTAGATCAATTTAAGAGAGTTAAGCTACCACTTGGACTAATAAAAGCCTTAGAGTTTTTTTACAAAAATCTAAATTCTTCATTTAAAATAGACGGAGATAAGTTTGCAGAAAAGATTCTAAATATTTTTGACGATATATTGCATCTTATAACCTATTTATTTTATATTTCCTCAAATTCTTGCTCATTTTCAATTAATCTCATATAAATTTAAGATTTGTTTTATAAATCAATTTGCAGGAAAAAATTTTCTTTTTAGGCTATAATATCATATTATTATTGTTTATCTTATAAAAGAATTGTTTTAAGAATTAAGTTTTAATCTTTAAATAATCTAGCAATTTTTAGTTGATATCATACTATATTATATATTAAAGCAAGAATTTATTAAAGAAATGCTTAAATTATAAATTATAATTTAGTTGTCTAATAATTTAGAATAAAACAAAAAATAGCTCATTATTAAGATCATTTATGAAATTGTGCACTATTAGCATTATCGGCTTAGTAGAAGCTTTGCTTTTATTATGGTATATATGTTTCTTTTTATATTGTACGAAATATTTCCCATTTTTTATAGATATAATTATAATAGTTATTAACTTACACTTTGTATATTATTTTAATTAATACAAAAGATTAAAGCTTTTAACCTTTTTTGATATAATTAAAACTATATTGATTTCTTAATTATTTACACTTTCATTTTGCTAATTCTTATTATTTAATATTAGAATATAATTTTATTCTTATTTTAGATGGAATATAAGATAATTTACAAGAAAGTGAAGATTTTTATAATTTTGCATATATTCAAATTATTTATATAGTTTACAAGCAAATGCTTTTATATGATAAATAATCAATCTATTTTTTAAAAAGCTTTCAACTTTAATAAAATAGCTTCATTATAAATTCAAATTTTAAGATTAATAAATAAAATCAATTTTCTACATGCACAGTAGATATATTCAAGTTGCTTATAATCAGAAAGTTTATCTTTAAAGCTTTTCTTTTAATATTACAGAATGAGAAAAATTTTAAAGAGAAAAAATACTTAATATAGCAATTTTTCTTAAAAACTTGTTTTCCTCTTCTAAATTAACATCTTTTCGCAAACTAAAAACAGATAGTTAGTCGTAGTAAGCTCTTTTCAAAACTCTTTTACTAATCTTAAATTTTTAATATTTTTATAATTATTATAATAAAGCAGAATATTTTTAAACTTGATTAATAAATTTTTGTTTCTATATTTTATATAGTTAGGTTAGATATTTTATTTGGATCCTTGTTTAATTACTTTTTTTAGACTCTTTGTAAATTGGCATAAAATTTATTATTACAGATGTATTTACCTCATTTTTTTTATTTGATTGATCATATTTTTATAAAGAGATTTTTTAGCTCTTTTTAGATTAGTTATTTTTAAAAATTTACAATATCCATTAAAAAAATAGTTTTAAGCCCTCTTATAAAAAAAAATTTTACTGATTTTGTTTCTTCAAAAATTGTAATTTATTTTTTTATCTTTACTTCTTAAAAGTCATTTAAAAAACTTTTCAAATCTTTTAAAATTCTATCCTTTAAGAAAAGGATTTATCCACCCGAAATTCTTTTGTAGCGTATAACTCAGAGCGAAAAAAGGATAATTTTTTCACGATTTCATGGTTATTTTATTATATCTCCTTTTTTCTTGAGATCCTTTTCATTTAAGTAAATTCTTATAATATTAAAAATTTTAAAACAAAGTTTTTCATTTACTCAAAAAGATGTTCAAAATTAAAAATTGTATTTTTTCCAAAGCATAAACAATAAATTTTTTTTATAATTTCAAACATAATTAACCTTATCAAAAATATACTTTTAAATAAAAAAGAAAAAAAGTTTTGATGAAAATTTTTCAAAAAATTTTCTTAAAAACAAAAATTTTTTTTTAATTTTTACAAAAAACCATTTCAACAAAAAAAATTTCCAAATTCTATTTTAATATAAAATTTTTTAATTCCTATTTTTTCTCAAAAATCTTTTATATTTTGAATTTTTCTTGAAATTTTATTCCTATTTTTAAATTTTTATCCCGAAATAATTAAATTTATTCCGTCCCAGATATCTTTGGTAGTGTAAAACGCTGAGCAAAAAAACAAATTTTTTATTTTCATGAAATTTAAACTCTAAAATCGAAAAATAATGATAAATAAAAAACTTAATATCAAAAAATTTTATAATCCAATCGGAAACAAAAAATATTAAACTTAAATATTAAAATTTTATAATAACAATAAATAATTAATAATTAATAATAAATAATAAATAATAAAAAAACAAAATTTAATTTAATTTAAAATACTTAATTAAATTTTTTAATTAATAATCAAAATTATAAACTTACTTTAACCTTATAAATAATATTTTAACCACTTCACAAAAAAAATGATAATTTATACTCAACTTAAATTTTTACTAAATCTAAAAATAAATCCATAAAATTTATAGCATAAATTTAAACTTAAACTTATTTCATTCTTTCATTTAACAAAATTATATTTTAAATATTTTTAAACATTACCCAGTTTAAATCAGTATACCTCACTAATTTCTATAACCTATATTACTCAATCTTTTTTTTAAACCAAGAATATTTAACAATATAACAAATTTTAAATAAATTAAAAAAAACTTCATAAAACTAAAAACATTACAAACATTAAACATTCATTTAAATACATTACCAATATCTTATATTTAATCGTAAAATTTAATTAAGTCAAATCATAAGTTACTCAACTCGAAACTCTCCACTTTCTTATCGTATTGTCCATCCTCCCGATACCAACCATCTATTGTCAACACTCAATGCTATAGAAGATATTGATCCTGTATGCCCTTATAAAGTCTAGATACACTCACCTTTATCAAAGTTCCAGATCTTGATTTGATAGTCATCAGAACCAGAAAATATAACACTTGAATCAACACTTAACTGAATACTTGATACGACATCTGCGTGACCTTAAAGAGTACGAATACACTAACTAGAAGAGAAGTCCCATATCTTAATAGTACTGTCATCCGAGCCTGATATTATATACCTATTATCCTTAGACACTTTTACCGATAAAACTCAGCCTGGATGCCCAGTAAGAGTTCGCACAAGCTGACCAGTCTAGAAATCCCAAATCTTTATAGTTTTATCACGAGATCCCGATATAATATATCTAGAGTCATAGGAGATTACTACCGAGTTAACTCTAGAAGTATGTTCCGACAAAGTTCTTTGGAGATCACCATTGAGGAAATTCCAGATCTTTATGGAGTTGTCAGAAGATCCTAATACTATATATCTATAGTCAGGGGAGATTACTACCATTTAAATTGAACCAGTATGTCCAGTTAAAGTTCTTATGAGAGAACCAGTCTATAAGTTTCAGATCTTTATGGTTTAGTCAGAAAATCCTGATACGATATAGCTAGAGTCTGAGGATATTACTACCGAGTTAACTGAGGAAGTATGTCCTGTTATAGTTCTTAGGAGAGTACCTGTCTGGAAATTCCAGATCTTTATCTTATTTTCAGGATATGCTGAACTTGATACAATCCAATTCAGGTCACTTGATATGGCTACCGAGTAAATAAATTAAATGTCAGTAAGGACTTAGTCTAAAAAATATTAAAGAAATACCTTTACTTTGGTCATAACTGATCTTGTTTATTAACTTTTAGTAGCATAAGTTAGGCAGAATTTCATACTTAAAATGAAGTAGAGATATTTTCCCTAGAGTGGCTTCTCGCTCTTAAGAGTTTTCTTAAAAAAATACCTTTAGTAAATTGCTTTTCTTTTTTCTCCATTTATTTTCTCTCCATTTTAATTTTTATAACTTACTTCAATAAATATTTAATTAAAATAACTCAATAAGTTTTACTTACTTAATTTCAATACAATTAAACAATTAAATTATTTATTAAACATATTTATAAATATCTCATTTCTTAAACATTGATTTTTCTATTTTTGTCTTAAAACAATACAAGATATTAAACTAATAGTGTAAAAGCTTTTATAATTTTAATTATTTTATATCTTTTTACTTTTAAATATAAGGATAATTTATTATTTCAAAAGTTTTATAACGAAGAATTTATATCCTTATTATAATAACTTTAATATGCATTTATTAGTTACTACTTATTTGTGCTTTAAATCAAAGACTCTTAATAAGAAAACCTTATTTCTTTGTAAATTAATTTAATTGATAAATAAAATATTACAATTCTTTTAAATCTACTGTTATTGATTATTATTTTTCACTTACATTTAATCAAAAAAGATGATTTCTTTAATCTTTTTACTAATTAAAAAATGAAATAAAATTAAGTTTCTTATTAATTAGCTTAAATATATATTAAAAAACATCAAATTATTTAAAACAAAGTATTTTTAGAATTTATAAGATAAACTCTTTTAATCGTCCACTTTCTTACTACTATTTAATTAAAACTTTTTATTTATAAAGGTCTCTCTTATAATAATAAACTAATATAATTTATTTTAATGTTGATTCTAAGCAAAATATATAAATGTAATAAATATAAGTAGTAGAAAGTAAATATTTAAACTAACTATAAATGGTGTATCACTAATTTTATCTTACAATTATTAAATAGTAATATTTAATTTTATTATTAAAATAAGCTTTAATATGTTTAATTATGTCTATTAAATACTTAAAATTTTATCCTTTTAGCTTTATTAGTTATTAATTAATTTCTCTTTAATTTAGATATTAGATTAGTTGTAATAAATACATTTATATAACTTTCTCTTTTTATAGCAAACTAATATTAATTATTTAGGTTATTTTAGTAATTATAATTTCAAATTAATAATACCTAAATTATTCTAGATTATTTAAAGATAAAAACTTAATTCTATTATTATATACAAATCTATATTATATTGCTAGCACTACAACTTTATGATTTCGCGTTCCCATCTGCTATTTTTTTAGATAGTTTTACCTTTCTACATTCCTGTCTGGCTTGGTTATAATTCCATATTCTTCCTCTTATACATACTTCCATTTTCGTGCAAAAAAATTTTGTTCAGCACAATTGCTTCTGTTCGCTTTGCTTATCACAAATTCCTTTGTTTCTA
>CAMPDV010003332.1:0-47619 GCA_946699065.1 Loxodes magnus | reverse complement strand
ATCCAGTGATTCAGAGTTCATCGTATCGGGGAGTTATGATTATACGGTGAGACTATGGGACGTCAAGACAGGTACCTGTAAGACCATGAGTGGTCACACTAGTTCTGTATATGCTGTGGCTATATCCAGTGATTCAGAGTTCATCGTATCGGGAAGTGCAGATTATACGGTGAGACTATGGAACGTCAAGACAGGTACCTGTAAGACCATGAGTGGTCACACTAGTTCTGTATCATCTGTGGCTATATCCAGTGATTCAGAGTTCATCGTATCGGTAAGTGTAGATAAAACGGTGAGACTATGGGACGTCAAGACAGGTACCTGTAAGACCATGAGTGGTCACACTAGTTCTGTATATGCTGTGGCTATATCCAGTGATTCAGAGTTCATCGTATCGGGAAGTGCAGATTATACGGTGAGACTATGGGACGTCAAGACAGGTACCTGTAAGACCATGAGTGGTCACACTAGTTCTGTATCATCTGTGGCTATATCCAGTGATTCAGAGTTCATCGTATCGGTAAGTGTAGATAAAACGGTGAGACTATGGGACGTCAAGACAGGTACCTGTAAGACCATGAGTGGTCACACACATTATGTATATGCTGTGGCTATATCCAGTGATTCAGAGTTCATCGTATCGGGAAGTGCAGATTATACGGTGAGACTATGGGACGTCAAGACAGGTACCTGTAAGACCATGAGTGGTCACACTAGTTATGTATATGCTGTGGCTATATCCAGTGATTCAGAGTTCATCGTATCGGGAAGTGCAGATTATACGGTGAGACTATGGGACGTCAAGACAGGTACCTGTAAGACCATGAGTGGTCACACTAGTTCTGTATCATCTGTGGCTATATCCAGTGATTCAGAGTTCATCGTATCGGTAAGTGTAGATAAAACGGTGAGACTATGTGACGTCAAGACAGGTACCTGTAAGACCATGAGTGGTCACACTAGTTCTGTATATGCTGTGGCTATATCCAGTGATTCAGAGTTCATCGTATCGGGAAGTTAAGATTAGACGGTGAGACTATGGGACGTCAAGACAGGTACCTGTAAGACCATGAGTGGTCACACTAGTTCTGTATATGCTGTGGCTATATCCAGTGATTCAGAGTTCATCGTATCGGGAAGTGCAGATTATACGGTGAGACTATGGAACGTCAAGACAGGTACCTGTAAGACCATGAGTGGTCACACTAGTTCTGTATATGCTGTGGCTATATCCAGTGATTCAGAGTTCATCGTATCGGGAAGTTATGATTAGACGGTGAGACTATGGGACGTCAAGACAGGTACCTGTAAGACCATGAGTGGTCACACTAGTTCTGTATCATCTGTGGCTATATCCAGTGATTCAGAGTTCATCGTATCGGGAAGTTAAGATTAGACGGTGAGACTATGGGACGTCAAGACAGGTACCTGTAAGACCATGAGTGGTCACACTAGTTCTGTATATGCTGTGGCTATATCCAGTGATTCAGAGTTCATCGTATCGGGAAGTGCAGATTATACGGTGAGACTATGGGACGTCAAGACAGGTACCTGTAAGACCATGAGTGGTCACACTAGTTATGTATATGCTGTGGCTATATCCAGTGATTCAGAGTTCATCGTATCGGGAAGTGCAGATTATACGGTGAGACTATGGGACGTCAAGACAGGTACCTGTAAGACCATGAGTGGTCACACTAGTTCTGTATCATCTGTGGCTATATCCAGTGATTCAGAGTTCATCGTATCGGTAAGTGTAGATAAAACGGTGAGACTATGTGACGTCAAGACAGGTACCTGTAAGACCATGAGTGGTCACACTAGTTCTGTATCATCTGTGGCTATATCCAGTGATTCAGAGTTCATCGTATCGGGAAGTTAAGATTAGACGGTGAGACTATGGGACGTCAAGACAGGTACCTGTAAGACCATGAGTGGTCACACACATTATGTATATGCTGTGGCTATATCCAGTGATTCAGAGTTCATCGTATCGGGAAGTGCAGATTATACGGTGAGACTATGGGACGTCAAGACAGGTACCTGTAAGACCATGAGTGGTCACACTAGTTATGTATATGCTGTGGCTATATCCAGTGATTCAGAGTTCATCGTATCGGGAAGTTATGATTAGACGGTGAGACTATGGGACGTCAAGACAGGTACCTGTAAGACCATGAGTGGTCACACTAGTTCTGTATCATCTGTGGCTATATCCAGTGATTCAGAGTTCATCGTATCGGTAAGTGTAGATAAAACGGTGAGACTATGGGACGTCAAGACAGGTACCTGTAAGACCATGAGTGGTCACACACATTATGTATATGCTGTGGCTATATCCAGTGATTCAGAGTTCATCGTATCGGGAAGTGCAGATTATACGGTGAGACTATGGGACGTCAAGACAGGTACCTGTAAGACCATGAGTGGTCACACTAGTTATGTATATGCTGTGGCTATATCCAGTGATTCAGAGTTCATCGTATCGGGAAGTGCAGATTATACGGTGAGACTATGGGACGTCAAGACAGGTACCTGTAAGACCATGAGTGGTCACACTAGTTCTGTATCATCTGTGGCTATATCCAGTGATTCAGAGTTCATCGTATCGGGAAGTTGAGATAAAACGGTGAGACTATGGGACGTCAAGACAGGTACCTGTAAGACCATGAGTGGTCACACTAGTTCTGTATATGCTGTGGCTATATCCAGTGATTCAGAGTTCATCGTATCGGGAAGTGCAGATTATACGGTGAGACTATGGGACGTCAAGACAGGTACCTGTAAGACCATGAGTGGTCACACTAGTTATGTATATGCTGTGGCTATATCCAGTGATTCAGAGTTCATCGTATCGGGAAGTGCAGATTAGACGGTGAGACTATGGGACGTCAAGACAGGTACCTGTAAGACCATGAGTGGTCACACTAGTTCTGTATATGCTGTGGCTATATCCAGTGATTCAGAGTTCATCGTATCGGGAAGTGCAGATTATACGGTGAGACTATGGGACGTCAAGACAGGTACCTGTAAGACCATGAGTGGTCACACTAATGTTGTATATGCTGTGGCTATATCCAGTGATTCAGAGTTCATCGTATCGGGGAGTTATGATTATACGGTGAGACTATGGGACGTCAAGACAGGTACCTGTAAGACCATGAGTGGTCACACTAGTTCTGTATATGCTGTGGCTATATCCAGTGATTCAGAGTTCATCGTATCGGGAAGTGCAGATTATACGGTGAGACTATGGAACGTCAAGACAGGTACCTGTAAGACCATGAGTGGTCACACTAGTTCTGTATATGCTGTGGCTATATCCAGTGATTCAGAGTTCATCGTATCGGGAAGTTATGATTAGACGGTGAGACTATGGGACGTCAAGACAGGTACCTGTAAGACCATGAGTGGTCACACAAATGTTGTATATGCTGTGGCTATATCCAGTGATTCAGAGTTCATCGTATCGGGAAGTGCAGATTATACGGTGAGACTATGGGACGTCAAGACAGGTACCTGTAAGACCATGAGTGGTCACACTAGTTCTGTATCATCTGTGGCTATATCCAGTGATTCAGAGTTCATCGTATCGGGGAGTTATGATTATACGGTGAGACTATGGGACGTCAAGACAGGTACCTGTAAGACCATGAGTGGTCACACTAGTTCTGTATATGCTGTGGCTATATCCAGTGATTCAGAGTTCATCGTATCGGGAAGTAATGATTAGACGGTGAGACTATGTGACGTCAAGACAGGTACCTGTAAGACCATGAGTGGTCACACTAGTCATGTATATACTGTGGCTATATCCAGTGATTCAGAGTTCATCGTATCGGGAAGTTATGATTAGACGGTGAGACTATGGGACGTCAAGACAGGTACCTGTAAGACCATGAGTGGTCACACTAGTTATGTATATGCTGTGGCTATATCCAGTGATTCAGAGTTCATCGTATCGGGAAGTTATGATTAGACGGTGAGACTATGTGACGTCAAGACAGGTACCTGTAAGACCATGAGTGGTCACACTAGTTCTGTATATGCTGTGGCTATATCCAGTGATTCAGAGTTCATCGTATCGGGAAGTGCAGATTATACGGTGAGACTATGGGACGTCAAGACAGGTACCTGTAAGACCATGAGTGGTCACACTAGTTCTGTATATGCTGTGGCTATATCCAGTGATTCAGAGTTCATCGTATCGGTAAGTGTAGATAAAACGGTGAGACTATGGGACGTCAAGACAGGTACCTGTAAGACCATGAGTGGTCACACTAGTTCTGTATATGCTGTGGCTATATCCAGTGATTCAGAGTTCATCGTATCGGGAAGTGCAGATTATACGGTGAGACTATGGGACGTCAAGACAGGTACCTGTAAGACCATGAGTGGTCACACTAGTTCTGTATATGCTGTGGCTATATCCAGTGATTCAGAGTTCATCGTATCGGGAAGTGCAGATTATACGGTGAGACTATGGGACGTCAAGACAGGTACCTGTAAGACCATGAGTGGTCACACTAGTTATGTATATGCTGTGGCTATATCCAGTGATTCAGAGTTCATCGTATCGGGAAGTGCAGATTATACGGTGAGACTATGGGACGTCAAGACAGGTACCTGTAAGATTATGAGTGGTCACACTAGTTCTGTATATGCTGTGGCTATATCCAGTGATTCAGAGTTCATCGTATCGGGAAGTGCAGATTATACGGTGAGACTATGGGACGTCAAGACAGGTACCTGTAAGACCATGAGTGGTCACACTAGTTATGTATATGCTGTGGCTATATCCAGTGATTCAGAGTTCATCGTATCGGGAAGTGCAGATTATACGGTGAGACTATGGGACGTCAAGACAGGTACCTGTAAGACCATGAGTGGTCACACTAGTTCTGTATATGCTGTGGCTATATCCAGTGATTCAGAGTTCATCGTATCGGGAAGTTATGATTAGACGGTGAGACTATGGGACGTCAAGACAGGTACCTGTAAGACCATGAGTGGTCACACAAATGTTGTATATGCTGTGGCTATATCCAGTGATTCAGAGTTCATCGTATCGGGAAGTTATGATTAGACGGTGAGACTATGTGACGTCAAGACAGGTACCTGTAAGACCATGAGTGGTCACACTAGTTCTGTATATGCTGTGGCTATATCCAGTGATTCAGAGTTCATCGTATCGGGAAGTGCAGATTATACGGTGAGACTATGGGACGTCAAGACAGGTACCTGTAAGACCATGAGTGGTCACACTAGTTCTGTATCATCTGTGGCTATATCCAGTGATTCAGAGTTCATCGTATCGGGAAGTTATGATTAGACGGTGAGACTATGGGACGTCAAGACAGGTACCTGTAAGACCATGAGTGGTCACACTAGTTATGTATATGCTGTGGCTATATCCAGTGATTCAGAGTTCATCGTATCGGGAAGTGCAGATTATACGGTGAGACTATGGGACGTCAAGACAGGTACCTGTAAGACCATGAGTGGTCACACTAGTTCTGTATCATCTGTGGCTATATCCAGTGATTCAGAGTTCATCGTATCGGGAAGTGCAGATTATACGGTGAGACTATGGGACGTCAAGACAGGTACCTGTAAGACCATGAGTGGTCACACTAGTTATGTATCATCTGTGGCTATATCCAGTGATTCAGAGTTCATCGTATCGGGAAGTGCAGATTATACGGTGAGACTATGGGACGTCAAGACAGGTACCTGTAAGATTATGAGTGGTCACACTAGTTCTGTATATGCTGTGGCTATATCCAGTGATTCAGAGTTCATCGTATCGGGAAGTGCAGATTATACGGTGAGACTATGGGACGTCAAGACAGGTACCTGTAAGACCATGAGTGGTCACACTAGTTATGTATATGCTGTGGCTATATCCAGTGATTCAGAGTTCATCGTATCGGGAAGTTAAGATTAGACGGTGAGACTATGGGACGTCAAGACAGGTACCTGTAAGACCATGAGTGGTCACACAAATGTTGTATATGCTGTGGCTATATCCAGTGATTCAGAGTTCATCGTATCGGGAAGTGCAGATTATACGGTGAGACTATGTGGACGTCAAGACAGGTACCTGTAAGACCATGAGTGGTCACACTAGTTCTGTATATGCTGTGGCTATATCCAGTGATTCAGAGTTCATCGTATCGGGAAGTGCAGATTATACGGTGAGACTATGGGACGTCAAGACAGGTACCTGTAAGACCATGAGTGGTCACACTAGTTCTGTATATGCTGTGGCTATATCCAGTGATTCAGAGTTCATCGTATCGGGAAGTGCAGATTATACGGTGAGACTATGGGACGTCAAGACAGGTACCTGTAAGACCATGAGTGGTCACACTAGTTATGTATATGCTGTGGCTATATCCAGTGATTCAGAGTTCATCGTATCGGGAAGTGCAGATTATACGGTGAGACTATGGGACGTCAAGACAGGTACCTGTAAGACCATGAGTGGTCACACTAATGTTGTATATGCTGTGGCTATATCCAGTGATTCAGAGTTCATCGTATCGGGAAGTTATGATTAGACGGTGAGGACTATGGGACGTCAAGACAGGTACCTGTAAGACCATGAGTGGTCACACTAGTTATGTATATGCTGTGGCTATATCCAGTGATTCAGAGTTCATCGTATCGGGAAGTTATGATTAGACGGTGAGACTATGGGACGTCAAGACAGGTACCTGTAAGACCATGAGTGGTCACACTAGTTATGTATATGCTGTGGCTATATCCAGTGATTCAGAGTTCATCGTATCGGGAAGTTAAGATTAGACGGTGAGACTATGGGACGTCAAGACAGGTACCTGTAAGACCATGAGTGGTCACACTAGTTCTGTATATGCTGTGGCTATATCCAGTGATTCAGAGTTCATCGTATCGGGAAGTGCAGATTATACGGTGAGACTATGGGACGTCAAGACAGGTACCTGTAAGACCATGAGTGGTCACACTAGTTATGTATATGCTGTGGCTATATCCAGTGATTCAGAGTTCATCGTATCGGGAAGTTAAGATTAGACGGTGAGACTATGGGACGTCAAGACAGGTACCTGTAAGACCATGAGTGGTCACACTAGTTCTGTATATGCTGTGGCTATATCCAGTGATTCAGAGTTCATCGTATCGGGAAGTGCAGATTATACGGTGAGACTATGGGACGTCAAGACAGGTACCTGTAAGACCATGAGTGGTCACACTAGTTCTGTATATGCTGTGGCTATATCCAGTGATTCAGAGTTCATCGTATCGGGAAGTTAAGATTAGACGGTGAGACTATGGGACGTCAAGACAGGTACCTGTAAGACCATGAGTGGTCACACTAGTTCTGTATATGCTGTGGCTATATCCAGTGATTCAGAGTTCATCGTATCGGGAAGTGCAGATTATACGGTGAGACTATGGGACGTCAAGACAGGTACCTGTAAGACCATGAGTGGTCACACTAGTTCTGTATATGCTGTGGCTATATCCAGTGATTCAGAGTTCATCGTATCGGGAAGTTGAGATAAGACGGTGAGACTATGGGACGTCAAGACAGGTACCTGTAAGACCATGAGTGGTCTCACTAGTTCTGTATATGCTGTGGCTATATCCAGTGATTCAGAGTTCATCGTATCGGGAAGTTGAGATAAAACGGTGAGACTATGGGACGTCAAGACAGGTACCTGTAAGACCATGAGTGGTCACACTAGTTCTGTATGCTGTGGCTATATCCAGTGATTCAGAGTTCATCGTATCGGGAAGTGCAGATTATACGGTGAGACTATGGGACGTCAAGACAGGTACCTGTAAGACCATGAGTGGTCACACTAGTTATGTATATGCTGTGGCTATATCCAGTGATTCAGAGTTCATCGTATCGGGAAGTTAAGATTAGACGGTGAGACTATGGGACGTCAAGACAGGTACCTGTAAGACCATGAGTGGTCACACTAGTTCTGTATATGCTGTGGCTATATCCAGTGATTCAGAGTTCATCGTATCGGGAAGTGCAGATTATACGGTGAGACTATGGGACGTCAAGACAGGTACCTGTAAGACCATGAGTGGTCACACTAGTTATGTATATGCTGTGGCTATATCCAGTGATTCAGAGTTCATCGTATCGGGAAGTGCAGATTAGACGGTGAGACTATGGGACGTCAAGACAGGTACCTGTAAGACCATGAGTGGTCACACTAGTTCTGTATATGCTGTGGCTATATCCAGTGATTCAGAGTTCATCGTATCGGGAAGTTATGATTATACGGTGAGACTATGGGACGTCAAGACAGGTACCTGTAAGACCATGAGTGGTCACACTAGTTCTGTATATGCTGTGGCTATATCCAGTGATTCAGAGTTCATCGTATCGGGAAGTGCAGATTATACGGTGAGGACTATGGGACGTCAAGACAGGTACCTGTAAGACCATGAGTGGTCACACTAGTTCTGTATATGCTGTGGCTATATCCAGTGATTCAGAGTTCATCGTATCGGGAAGTGCAGATTATACGGTGAGACTATGGGACGTCAAGACAGGTACCTGTAAGACCATGAGTGGTCACACTAGTTATGTATATGCTGTGGCTATATCCAGTGATTCAGAGTTCATCGTATCGTGAAGTGCAGAAAATACGGTGAGACTATGGGACGTCAAGACAGGTACCTGTAAGACCATGAGTGGTCACACTAATTAAGTATATGCTGTGTCTATATCCAGTGATTCAGAGTTCATCGTATCGGGAAGTTATGATTAGACGGTGAGACTATGGGACGTCAAGACAGGTACCTGTAAGACCATGAGTGGTCACACTAGTTATGTATATGCTGTGGCTATATCCAGTGATTCAGAGTTCATCGTATCGGGAAGTGCAGATTAGACGGTGAGACTATGGGACGTCAAGACAGGTACCTGTAAGACCATGAGTGGTCACACTAATTAAGTATATGCTGTGGCTATATCCAGTGATTCAGAGTTCATCGTATCGGGAAGTAGAGATAATACGGTGAGACTATGGGACGTCAAGACAGGTACCTGTAAGACCATGAGTGGTCACACTAATTAAGTATATGCTGTGGCTATATCCAGTGATTCAGAGTTCATCGTATCGGGAAGTAGAGATAATACGGTGAGACTATGGGACGTCAAGACAGGTACCTGTAAGACCATGAGTGGTCACACTAGTTCTGTATATGCTGTGGCTATATCCAGTGATTCAGAGTTCATCGTATCGGGAAGTGCAGATTAGACGGTGAGACTATGGGACGTCAAGACAGGTACCTGTAAGACCATGAGTGGTCACACTAGTTCTGTATATGCTGTGGCTATATCCAGTGATTCAGAGTTCATCGTATCGGGAAGTGCAGATTATACGGTGAGACTATGGGACGTCAAGACAGGTACCTGTAAGACCATGAGTGGTCACACTAGTTATGTATATGCTGTGGCTATATCCAGTGATTCAGAGTTCATCGTATCGGGAAGTGCAGATTATACGGTGAGACTATGGGACGTCAAGACAGGTACCTGTAAGACCATGAGTGGTCACACTAGTTCTGTATATGCTGTGGCTATATCCAGTGATTCAGAGTTCATCGTATCGGTAAGTGTAGATAAAACGGTGAGACTATGGGACGTCAAGACAGGTACCTGTAAGACCATGAGTGGTCACACTAGTTCTGTATATGCTGTGGCTATATCCAGTGATTCAGAGTTCATCGTATCGGGAAGTGCAGATTATACGGTGAGACTATGGGACGTCAAGACAGGTACCTGTAAGACCATGAGTGGTCACACTAGTTCTGTATATGCTGTGGCTATATCCAGTGATTCAGAGTTCATCGTATCGGGAAGTGCAGATTATACGGTGAGACTATGGGACGTCAAGACAGGTACCTGTAAGACCATGAGTGGTCACACTAGTTCTGTATATGCTGTGGCTATATCCAGTGATTCAGAGTTCATCGTATCGGGAAGTGCAGATTATACGGTGAGACTATGGGACGTCAAGACAGGTACCTGTAAGACCATGAGTGGTCACACTAGTTCTGTATATGCTGTGGCTATATCCAGTGATTCAGAGTTCATCGTATCGGTAAGTGTAGATAAAACGGTGAGACTATGGGACGTCAAGACAGGTACCTGTAAGACCATGAGTGGTCACACTAATTAAGTATATGCTGTGGCTATATCCAGTGATTCAGAGTTCATCGTATCGGGAAGTAGAGATAATACGGTGAGACTATGGGACGTCAAGACAGGTACCTGTAAGATTATGAGTGGTCACACTAGTTCTGTATATGCTGTGGCTATATCCAGTGATTCAGAGTTCATCGTATCGGGAAGTGCAGATTATACGGTGAGACTATGGACGTCAAGACAGGTACCTGTAAGACCATGAGTGGTCACACTAGTTCTGTATATGCTGTGGCTATATCCAGTGATTCAGAGTTCATCGTATCGGGAAGTGCAGATTAGACGGTGAGACTATGGGACGTCAAGACAGGTACCTGTAAGACCATGAGTGGTCACACTAGTTCTGTATATGCTGTGGCTATATCCAGTGATTCAGAGTTCATCGTATCGGGAAGTTAAGATTATACGGTGAGACTATGGGACGTCAAGACAGGTACCTGTAAGACCATGAGTGGTCACACTAGTTCTGTATATGCTGTGGCTATATCCAGTGATTCAGAGTTCATCGTATCGGGAAGTGCAGATTATACGGTGAGACTATGGGACGTCAAGACAGGTACCTGTAAGACCATGAGTGGTCACACTAGTTCTGTATATGCTGTGGCTATATCCAGTGATTCAGAGTTCATCGTATCGGGAAGTGCAGATTATACGGTGAGACTATGGGACGTCAAGACAGGTACCTGTAAGACCATGAGTGGTCACACTAGTTCTGTATATGCTGTGGCTATATCCAGTGATTCAGAGTTCATCGTATCGGGAAGTGCAGATTATACGGTGAGACTATGGGACGTCAAGACAGGTACCTGTAAGACCATGAGTGGTCACACTAGTTATGTATATGCTGTGGCTATATCCAGTGATTCAGAGTTCATCGTATCGTGAAGTGCAGAAAATACGGTGAGACTATGGGACGTCAAGACAGGTACCTGTAAGACCATGAGTGGTCACACTAATTAAGTATATGCTGTGTCTATATCCAGTGATTCAGAGTTCATCGTATCGGGAAGTTATGATTAGACGGTGAGACTATGGGACGTCAAGACAGGTACCTGTAAGACCATGAGTGGTCACACTAGTTATGTATATGCTGTGGCTATATCCAGTGATTCAGAGTTCATCGTATCGGGAAGTGCAGATTAGACGGTGAGGACTATGGGACGTCAAGACAGGTACCTGTAAGACCATGATGGTCACACTAATTAAGTATATGCTGTGGCTATATCCAGTGATTCAGAGTTCATCGTATCGGGAAGTAGAGATAATACGGTGAGACTATGGGACGTCAAGACAGGTACCTGTAAGACCATGAGTGGTCACACTAATTAAGTATATGCTGTGGCTATATCCAGTGATTCAGAGTTCATCGTATCGGGAAGTAGAGATAATACGGTGAGACTATGGGACGTCAAGACAGGTACCTGTAAGACCATGAGTGGTCACACTAGTTCTGTATATGCTGTGGCTATATCCAGTGATTCAGAGTTTCATCGTCGGGAAGTGCAGATTATACGGTGAGACTATGGGACGTCAAGACAGGTACCTGTAAGACCATGAGTGGTCACACTAGTTCTGTATAGCTGTGGCTATATCCAGTGATTCAGAGTTCATCGTATCGGGAAGTGCAGATTATACGGTGAGACTATGGGACGTCAAGACAGGTACCTGTAAGACCATGAGTGGTCACACTAGTTCTGTATATGCTGTGGCTATATCCAGTGATTCAGAGTTCATCGTATCGGGAAGTGCAGATTATACGGTGAGACTATGGGACGTCAAGACAGGTACCTGTAAGACCATGAGTGGTCACACTAGTTCTGTATATGCTGTGGCTATATCCAGTGATTCAGAGTTCATCGTATCGGTAAGTGTAGATAAAACGGTGAGACTATGGGACGTCAAGACAGGTACCTGTAAGACCATGAGTGGTCACACTAGTTCTGTATATGCTGTGGCTATATCCAGTGATTCAGAGTTCATCGTATCGGGAAGTGCAGATTATACGGTGAGACTATGGGACGTCAAGACAGGTACCTGTAAGACCATGAGTGGTCACACTAGTTCTGTATATGCTGTGGCTATATCCAGTGATTCAGAGTTCATCGTATCGGGAAGTGCAGATTATACGGTGAGACTATGGGACGTCAAGACAGGTACCTGTAAGACCATGAGTGGTCACACTAGTTCTGTATATGCTGTGGCTATATCCAGTGATTCAGAGTTCATCGTATCGGGAAGTGCAGATTATACGGTGAGACTATGGGACGTCAAGACAGGTACCTGTAAGACCATGAGTGGTCACACTAGTTCTGTATATGCTGTGGCTATATCCAGTGATTCAGAGTTCATCGTATCGGTAAGTGTAGATAAAACGGTGAGACTATGGGACGTCAAGACAGGTACCTGTAAGACCATGGATGGTCACACTAATTAAGTATATGCTGTGGCTATATCCAGTGATTCAGAGTTCATCGTATCGGGAAGTAGAGATAATACGGTGAGACTATGGGACGTCAGACAGGTACCTGTAAGATTATGAGTGGTCACACTAGTTCTGTATATGCTGTGGCTATATCCAGTGATTCAGAGTTCATCGTATCGGGAAGTGCAGATTATACGGTGAGACTATGGGACGTCAAGACAGGTACCTGTAAGACCATGAGTGGTCACACTAGTTATGTATATGCTGTGGCTATATCCAGTGATTCAGAGTCATCGTATCGGGAAGTTATGATTAGACGGTGAGACTATGGGACGTCAAGACAGGTACCTGTAAGACCATGAGTGGTCACACTAGTTATGTATATGCTGTGGCTATATCCAGTGATTCAGAGTTCATCGTATCGGGAAGTTAAGATTAGACGGTGAGACTATGGGACGTCAAGACAGGTACCTGTAAGACCATGAGTGGTCACACTAGTTCTGTATATGCTGTGGCTATATCCAGTGATTCAGAGTTCATCGTATCGGGAAGTGCAGATTATACGGTGAGACTATGGGACGTCAAGACAGGTACCTGTAAGACCATGAGTGGTCACACTAGTTATGTATATGCTGTGGCTATATCCAGTGATTCAGAGTTCATCGTATCGGGAAGTTAAGATTAGACGGTGAGACTATGGGACGTCAAGACAGGTACCTGTAAGACCATGAGTGGTCACACTAGTTCTGTATCATCTGTGGCGATATCCAGTGATTCAGAGTTCATCGTATCGGTAAGTGTAGATAAAACGGTGAGACTATGGGACGTCAAGACAGGTACCTGTAAGCTTATGAGTGGTCACACTAGTTCTGTATATGCTGTGGCTATATCCAGTGATTCAGAGTTCATCGTATCGGGAAGTGCAGATTATACGGTGAGACTATGGGACGTCAAGACAGGTACCTGTAAGACCATGAGTGGTCACACTAGTATGTATATGCTGTGGCTATATCCAGTGATTCAGAGTTCATCGTATCGTGAAGTGCAGAAAATACGGTGAGACTAGGGACGTCAAGACAGGTACCTGTAAGACCATGAGTGGTCACACTAATTAAGTATATAGCTGTGTCTATATCCAGTGATTCAGAGTTCATCGTATCGGGAAGTTAAGATTAGACGGTGAGACTATGGGACGTCAAGACAGGTACCTGTAAGACCATGAGTGGTCACACTAGTTATGTATATGCTGTGGCTATATCCAGTGATTCAGAGTTCATCGTATCGGGAAGTTAAGATTAGACGGTGAGACTATGGGACGTCAAGACAGGTACCTGTAAGACCATGAGTGGTCACACTAGTTATGTATATGCTGTGGCTATATCCAGTGATTCAGAGTTCATCGTATCGGGAAGTTAAGATTAGACGGTGAGACTATGGGACGTCAAGACAGGTACCTGTAAGACCATGAGTGGTCACACAGTTATGTATATGCTGTGGCTATATCCAGTGATTCAGAGTCATCGTATCGGGAAGTGCAGAATATACGGTGAGACTATGGGACGTCAAGACAGGTACCTGTAAGACCATGAGTGGTCACACTAGTTATGTATATGCTGTGGGCTATATCCAGTGATTCAGAGTTCATCGTATCGGGAAGTTATGATTAGACGGTGAGACTATGGGACGTCAAGACAGGTACCTGTAAGACCATGAGTGGTCACACTAGTTCTGTATATGCTGTGGCTATATCCAGTGATTCAGAGTTCATCGTATCGGGAAGTGGCAGATTAGACGGTGAGACTATGGGACGTCAAGACAGGTACCTGTAAGACCATGAGTGGTCACACTAATTAAGTATATGCTGTGGCTATATCCAGTGATTCAGAGTTCATCGTATCGGGAAGTAGAGATAATACGGTGAGACTATGGGACGTCAAGACAGGTACCTGTAAGACCATGAGTGGTCACACTAGTTCTGTATATGCTGTGGCTATATCCAGTGATTCAGAGTTCATCGTATCGGGAAGTGCAGATTATACGGTGAGACTATGGGACGTCAAGACAGGTACCTGTAAGACCATGAGTGGTCACACTAGTATGTATATGCTGTGGCTATATCCAGTGATTCAGAGTTCATCGTATCGGGAAGTGCAGATTATACGGTGAGACTATGGGACGTCAAGACAGGTACCTGTAAGACCATGAGTGGTCACACTAGTTATGTATATGCTGTGGCTATATCCAGTGATTCAGAGTTCATCGTATCGGGAAGTGCAGATTATACGGTGAGACTATGGGACGTCAAGACAGGTACCTGTAAGACCATGAGTGGTCACACTAGTTCTGTATATGCTGTGGCTATATCAGTGATTCAGAGTTCATCGTATCGGGAAGTTATGATTAGACGGTGAGACTATGGGACGTCAAGACAGGTACCTGTAAGACCATGAGTGGTCACACTAGTTATGTATATGCTGTGGCTATATCCAGTGATTCAGAGTTCATCGTATCGGGAAGTGCAGATTATACGGTGAGACTATGGGACGTCAAGACAGGTACCTGTAAGACCATGAGTGGTCACACTAGTTATGTATATGCGTGGCTATATCCAGTGATTCAGAGTTCATCGTATCGGGAAGTTATGATTAGACGGTGAGACTATGGGACGTCAAGACAGGTACCTGTAAGACCATGAGTGGTCACACTAGTTATGTATATGCTGTGGCTATATCCAGTGATTCAGAGTTCATCGTATCGGGAAGTGCAGATTATACGGTGAGACTATGGGACGTCAAGACAGGTACCTGTAAGACCATGAGTGGTCACACTAGTTCTGTATATGCTGTGGCTATATCCAGTGATTCAGAGTTCATCGTATCGGTAAGTGTAGATAAAACGGTGAGACTATGGGACGTCAAGACAGGTACCTGTAAGACCATGAGTGGTCACACTAGTTCTGTATATGCTGTGGCTATATCCAGTGATTCAGAGTTCATCGTATCGGGAAGTGCAGATTATACGGTGAGACTATGGGACGTCAAGACAGGTACCTGTAAGACCATGAGTGGTCACACTAGTTCTGTATATGCTGTGGCTATATCCAGTGATTCAGAGTTCATCGTATCGGGAAGTGCAGATTATACGGTGAGACTATGGGACGTCAAGACAGGTACCTGTAAGACCATGAGTGGTCACACTAGTTATGTATCATCTGTGGCTATATCCAGTGATTCAGAGTCATCGTATCGGTAAGTGGTAGATAAAACGGTGAGACTATGTGACGTCAAGACAGGTACCTGTAAGACCATGAGTGGTCACACTAGTTCTGTATATGCTGTGGCTATATCCAGTGATTCAGAGTTCATCGTATCGGGAAGTTAAGATTAGACGGTGAGACTATGGGACGTCAAGACAGGTACCTGTAAGACCATGAGTGGTCACACTAGTTCTGTATATGCTGTGGCTATATCCAGTGATTCAGAGTTCATCGTATCGGGAAGTGCAGATTATACGGTGAGACTATGGGACGTCAAGACAGGTACCTGTAAGACCATGAGTGGTCACACTAATGTTGATATGCTGTGGCTATATCCAGTGATTCAGAGTTCATCGTATCGGGAAGTGCAGATTAGACGGTGAGACTATGGGACGTCAAGACAGGTACCTGTAAGACCATGAGTGGTCACACTAATTAAGTATATGCTGTGGCTATATCCAGTGATTCAGAGTTCATCGTATCGGGAAGTAGAGATAATACGGTGAGACTATGGGACGTCAAGACAGGTACCTGTAAGACCATGAGTGGTCACACTAGTTCTGTATATGCTGTGGCTATATCCAGTGATTCAGAGTTCATCGTATCGGGAAGTGCAGATTATACGGTGAGACTATGGGACGTCAAGACAGGTACCTGTAAGACCATGAGTGGTCACACTAGTTATGTATATGCTGTGGCTATATCCAGTGATTCAGAGTTCATCGTATCGGGAAGTGCAGATTATACGGTGAGACTATGGACGTCAAGACAGGTACCTGTAAGACCATGAGTGGTCACACTAGTTATGTATATGCTGTGGCTATATCCAGTGATTCAGAGTTCATCGTATCGGGAAGTGCAGATTATACGGTGAGACTATGGGACGTCAAGACAGGTACCTGTAAGACCATGAGTGGTCACACTAGTTCTGTATATGCTGTGGCTATATCCAGTGATTCAGAGTTCATCGTATCGGGAAGTTATGATTAGACGGTGAGACTATGGACGTCAAGACAGGTACCTGTAAGACCATGAGTGGTCACACTAGTTATGTATATGCTGTGGCTATATCCAGTGATTCAGAGTTCATCGTATCGGGAAGTGCAGATTATACGGTGAGACTATGGGACGTCAAGACAGGTACCTGTAAGACCATGAGTGGTCACACTAGTTATGTATATGCTGTGGCTATATCCAGTGATTCAGAGTTCATCGTATCGGGAAGTTATGATTAGACGGTGAGACTATGGGACGTCAAGACAGGTACCTGTAAGACCATGAGTGGTCACACTAGTTATGTATATGCTGTGGCTATAT
Organism: Loxodes magnus; assembly: GCA_946699065.1. Classification (NCBI taxonomy): domain Eukaryota; phylum Ciliophora; class Karyorelictea; order Loxodida; family Loxodidae; genus Loxodes; species Loxodes magnus. Next base: position 30,408 of record CAMPDV010003332.1, on the reverse strand, counting down.
CCAGTGATTCAGAGTTCATCGTATCGGGAAGTGCAGATTATACGGTGAGACTATGGGACGTCAAGACAGGTACCTGTAAGACCATGAGTGGTCACACTAGTTCTGTATATGCTGTGGCTATATCCAGTGATTCAGAGTTCATCGTATCGGTAAGTGTAGATAAAACGGTGAGACTAGGGACGTCAAGACAGGTACCTGTAAGACCATGAGTGGTCACACTAGTTCTGTATATGTGTGGCTATATCCAGTGATTCAGAGTTCATCGTATCGGGAAGTGCAGATTATACGGTGAGACTATGGGACGTCAAGACAGGTACCTGTAAGACCATGAGTGGTCACACTAGTTCTGTATATGCTGTGGCTATATCCAGTGATTCAGAGTTCATCGTATCGGGAAGTGCAGATTATACGGTGAGACTATGGGACGTCAAGACAGGTACCTGTAAGACCATGAGTGGTCACACTAGTTATGTATCATGCTGTGGCTATATCCAGTGATTCAGAGTTCATCGTATCGGGAAGTGTAGATAAAACGGTGAGACTATGTGACGTCAAGACAGGTACCTGTAAGACCATGAGTGGTCACACTAGTTCTGTATATGCTGTGGCTATATCCAGTGATTCAGAGTTCATCGTATCGGGAAGTTAAGATTAGACGGTGAGACTAGGGACGTCAAGACAGGTACCTGTAAGACCATGAGTGGTCACACTAGTTCTGTATATGCTGTGGCTATATCCAGTGATTCAGAGTTCATCGTATCGGGAAGTGCAGATTATACGGTGGAGACTATGGGACGTCAAGACAGGTACCTGTAGACCATGAGTGGTCACACTAATGTTGTATATGCTGTGGCTATATCCAGTGATTCAGAGTTCATCGTATCGGGAAGTTATGATTAGACGGTGAGACTATGGGACGTCAAGACAGGTACCTGTAAGACCATGAGTGGTCACACTAGTTCTGTATATGCTGTGGCTATATCCAGTGATTCAGAGTTCATCGTATCGGGAAGTGCAGATTATACGGTGAGACTATGGGACGTCAAGACAGGTACCTGTAAGACTATGAGTGGTCACACTAGTTCTGTATATGCTGTGGCTATATCCAGTGATTCAGAGTCATCGTATCGGGAAGTGCAGATTATACGGTGAGACTATGGGACGTCAAGACAGGTACCTGTAAGACCATGAGTGGTCACACTAGTTATGTATTGCTGTGGCTATATCCAGTGATGCAGAGTTCATCGTATCGGGAAGTTATGATTAGACGGTGAGACTATGGGACGTCAAGACAGGTACCTGTAAGACCTGAGTGGTCACACTAGTTCTGTATCATCTGTGGCTATATCCAGTGATTCAGAGTTCATCGTATCGGGAAGTTAAGATTAGACGGTGAGACTAGGGACGTCAAGACAGGTACCTGTAAGACCATGAGTGGTCACACAATGTTGTATATGCTGTGGCTATATCCAGTGATTCAGAGTTCTCGTATCGGGAAGTGCAGATTATACGGTGAGACTATGTGACGTCAAGACAGGTACCTGTAAGACCATGAGTGGTCACACTAGTTATGTATATGCTGTGGCTATATCCAGTGATTCAGAGTTCATCGTATCGGGAAGTGCAGATTATACGGTGAGACTATGGGACGTCAAGACAGGTACCTGTAAGACCATGAGTGGTCACACTAGTTCTGTATATGCTGTGGCTATATCCAGTGATTCAGAGTTCATCGTATCGGGAAGTGCAGATTATACGGTGAGACTATGGGACGTCAAGACAGGTACCTGTAAGACCATGAGTGGTCACACTAGTTATGTATCATCTGTGGCTATATCCAGTGATTCAGAGTTCATCGTATCGGGAAGTGCAGATTATACGGTGAGACTATGGGACGTCAAGACAGGTACCTGTAAGACCATGAGTGGTCACACTAGTTCTGTATATGCTGTGGCTATATCCAGTGATTCAGAGTTCATCGTATCGGGAAGTTAAGATTAGACGGTGAGACTATGGGACGTCAAGACAGGTACCTGTAAGACCATGAGTGGTCACACTAGTTATGTATATGCTGTGGCTATATCCAGTGATTCAGAGTTCATCGTATCGGGAAGTTAAGATTAGACGGTGAGACTATGGGACGTCAAGACAGGTACCTGTAAGACCATGAGTGGTCACACTAGTTATGTATATGCTGTGGCTATATCCAGTGATTCAGAGTTCATCGTATCGGAAGTGCAGATTATACGGTGAGACTATGGGACGTCAAGACAGGTACCTGTAAGACCATGAGTGGTCACACTAGTTATGTATATGCTGTGGCTATATCCAGTGATTCAGAGTTCATCGTATCGGGAAGTTATGATTAGACGGTGAGACTATGGGACGTCAAGACAGGTACCTGTAAGACCATGAGTGGTCACACTAGTTCTGTATATGCTGTGGCTATATCCAGTGATTCAGAGTTCATCGTATCGGGAAGTGCAGATTATACGGTGAGACTATGGGACGTCAAGACAGGTACCTGTAAGACCATGAGTGGTCACACTAGTTCTGTATATGCTGTGGCTATATCCAGTGATTCAGAGTTCATCGTATCGGGAAGTTAAGATTAGACGGTGAGACTATGGGACGTCAAGACAGGTACCTGTAAGACCATGAGTGGTCACACTAGTTCTGTATATGCTGTGGCTATATCCAGTGATTCAGAGTTCATCGTATCGGGAAGTTAAGATTAGACGGTGAGACTATGGGACGTCAAGACAGGTACCTGTAAGACCATGAGTGGTCACACTAGTTCTGTATATGCTGTGGCTATATCCAGTGATTCAGAGTTCATCGTATCGGGAAGTGCAGATTATACGGTGAGACTATGGGACGTCAAGACAGGTACCTGTAAGACCATGAGTGGTCACACTAGTTCTGTATATGCTGTGGCTATATCCAGTGATTCAGAGTTCATCGTATCGGGAAGTTGAGATAAGACGGTGAGACTATGGGACGTCAAGACAGGTACCTGTAAGACCATGAGTGGTCTCACTAGTTCTGTATATGCTGTGGCTATATCCAGTGATTCAGAGTTCATCGTATCGGGAAGTTGAGATAAAACGGTGAGACTATGGGACGTCAAGACAGGTACCTGTAAGACCATGAGTGGTCACACTAGTTCTGTATATGCTGTGGCTATATCCAGTGATTCAGAGTTCATCGTATCGGGAAGTGCAGATTATACGGTGAGACTATGGGACGTCAAGACAGGTACCTGTAAGACCATGAGTGGTCACACTAGTTATGTATATGCTGTGGCTATATCCAGTGATTCAGAGTTCATCGTATCGGGAAGTGCAGATTATACGGTGAGACTATGGGACGTCAAGACAGGTACCTGTAAGACCATGAGTGGTCACACTAGTTCTGTATATGCTGTGGCTATATCCAGTGATTCAGAGTTCATCGTATCGGGAAGTGCAGATTATACGGTGAGACTATGGGACGTCAAGACAGGTACCTGTAAGACCATGAGTGGTCACACTAGTTATGTATATGCTGTGGCTATATCCAGTGATTCAGAGTTCATCGTATCGGGAAGTGCAGATTATACGGTGAGACTATGGGACGTCAAGACAGGTACCTGTAAGACCATGAGTGGTCACACTAGTTCTGTATCATCTGTGGCTATATCCAGTGATTCAGAGTTCATCGTATCGGTAAGTGTAGATAAAACGGTGAGACTATGGGACGTCAAGACAGGTACCTGTAAGACCATGAGTGGTCACACTAGTTCTGTATATGCTGTGGCTATATCCAGTGATTCAGAGTTCATCGTATCGGGAAGTGCAGATTATACGGTGAGACTATGGGACGTCAAGACAGGTACCTGTAAGACCATGAGTGGTCACACTAGTTATGTATATGCTGTGGCTATATCCAGTGATTCAGAGTTCATCGTATCGTGAAGTGCAGAAAATACGGTGAGACTATGGGACGTCAAGACAGGTACCTGTAAGACCATGAGTGGTCACACTAATTAAGTATATGCTGTGTCTATATCCAGTGATTCAGAGTTCATCGTATCGGGAAGTTATGATTAGACGGTGAGACTATGGGACGTCAAGACAGGTACCTGTAAGACCATGAGTGGTCACACTAGTTATGTATATGCTGTGGCTATATCCAGTGATTCAGAGTTCATCGTATCGGGAAGTGCAGATTATACGGTGAGACTATGGGACGTCAAGACAGGTACCTGTAAGACCATGAGTGGTCACACTAGTTATGTATATGCTGTGGCTATATCCAGTGATTCAGAGTTCATCGTATCGGGAAGTAGAGATAATACGGTGAGACTATGGGACGTCAAGACAGGTACCTGTAAGACCATGAGTGGTCACACTAGTTCTGTATCATCTGTGGCTATATCCAGTGATTCAGAGTTCATCGTATCGGGAAGTGCAGATTATACGGTGAGACTATGGGACGTCAAGACAGGTACCTGTAAGACCATGAGTGGTCACACTAATGTTGTATATGCTGTGGCTATATCCAGTGATTCAGAGTTCATCGTATCGGGAAGTTATGATTAGACGGTGAGACTATGGGACGTCAAGACAGGTACCTGTAAGACCATGAGTGGTCACACTAATTAAGTATATGCTGTGGCTATATCCAGTGATTCAGAGTTCATCGTATCGGGAAGTAGAGATAATACGGTGAGACTATGGGACGTCAAGACAGGTACCTGTAAGATTATGAGTGGTCACACTAGTTCTGTATATGCTGTGGCTATATCCAGTGATTCAGAGTTCATCGTATCGGGAAGTTAAGATTATACGGTGAGACTATGGGACGTCAAGACAGGTACCTGTAAGACCATGAGTGGTCACACTAGTTATGTATATGCTGTGGCTATATCCAGTGATTCAGAGTTCATCGTATCGGGAAGTTATGATTAGACGGTGAGACTATGGGACGTCAAGACAGGTACCTGTAAGACCATGAGTGGTCACACTAGTTATGTATATGCTGTGGCTATATCCAGTGATTCAGAGTTCATCGTATCGGGAAGTTAAGATTAGACGGTGAGACTATGGGACGTCAAGACAGGTACCTGTAAGACCATGAGTGGTCACACTAGTTCTGTATATGCTGTGGCTATATCCAGTGATTCAGAGTTCATCGTATCGGGAAGTTAAGATTAGACGGTGAGACTATGGGACGTCAAGACAGGTACCTGTAAGACCATGAGTGGTCACACTAGTTCTGTATCATCTGTGGCTATATCCAGTGATTCAGAGTTCATCGTATCGGTAAGTGTAGATAAAACGGTGAGACTATGGGACGTCAAGACAGGTACCTGTAAGACCATGAGTGGTCACACTAGTTATGTATATGCTGTGGCTATATCCAGTGATTCAGAGTTCATCGTATCGGGAAGTGCAGATTATACGGTGAGACTATGTGACGTCAAGACAGGTACCTGTAAGACCATGAGTGGTCACACTAGTTCTGTATCATCTGTGGCTATATCCAGTGATTCAGAGTTCATCGTATCGGGAAGTTATGATTAGACGGTGAGACTATGGGACGTCAAGACAGGTACCTGTAAGACCATGAGTGGTCACACTAGTTATGTATATGCTGTGGCTATATCCAGTGATTCAGAGTTCATCGTATCGGGAAGTTAAGATTAGACGGTGAGACTATGGGACGTCAAGACAGGTACCTGTAAGACCATGAGTGGTCACACTAGTTATGTATATGCTGTGGCTATATCCAGTGATTCAGAGTTCATCGTATCGGGAAGTTAAGATTAGACGGTGAGACTATGGGACGTCAAGACAGGTACCTGTAAGACCATGAGTGGTCACACTAGTTCTGTATCATCTGTGGCTATATCCAGTGATTCAGAGTTCATCGTATCGGTAAGTGCAGATTATACGGTGAGACTATGGGACGTCAAGACAGGTACCTGTAAGACCATGAGTGGTCACACTAGTTATGTATATGCTGTGGCTATATCCAGTGATTCAGAGTTCATCGTATCGGGAAGTGCAGATTATACGGTGAGACTATGTGACGTCAAGACAGGTACCTGTAAGACCATGAGTGGTCACACTAGTTCTGTATCATCTGTGGCTATATCCAGTGATTCAGAGTTCATCGTATCGGGAAGTTATGATTAGACGGTGAGACTATGGGACGTCAAGACAGGTACCTGTAAGACCATGAGTGGTCACACTAGTTATGTATATGCTGTGGCTATATCCAGTGATTCAGAGTTCATCGTATCGGGAAGTGCAGATTATACGGTGAGACTATGGGACGTCAAGACAGGTACCTGTAAGACCATGAGTGGTCACACTAGTTCTGTATATGCTGTGGCTATATCCAGTGATTCAGAGTTCATCGTATCGTGAAGTGCAGAAAATACGGTGAGACTATGGGACGTCAAGACAGGTACCTGTAAGACCATGAGTGGTCACACTAATTAAGTATATGCTGTGTCTATATCCAGTGATTCAGAGTTCATCGTATCGGGAAGTTATGATTAGACGGTGAGACTATGGGACGTCAAGACAGGTACCTGTAAGACCATGAGTGGTCACACTAGTTATGTATATGCTGTGGCTATATCCAGTGATTCAGAGTTCATCGTATCGGGAAGTAGAGATAATACGGTGAGACTATGGGACGTCAAGACAGGTACCTGTAAGATTATGAGTGGTCACACTAGTTCTGTATATGCTGTGGCTATATCCAGTGATTCAGAGTTCATCGTATCGGGAAGTGCAGATTATACGGTGAGACTATGGGACGTCAAGACAGGTACCTGTAAGACCATGAGTGGTCACACTAGTTCTGTATATGCTGTGGCTATATCCAGTGATTCAGAGTTCATCGTATCGGGAAGTTAAGATTAGACGGTGAGACTATGGGACGTCAAGACAGGTACCTGTAAGACCATGAGTGGTCACACTAGTTCTGTATATGCTGTGTCTATATCCAGTGATTCAGAGTTCATCGTATCGGGAAGTTATGATTAGACGGTGAGACTATGGGACGTCAAGACAGGTACCTGTAAGATTATGAGTGGTCACACTAGTTATGTATATGCTGTGGCTATATCCAGTGATTCAGAGTTCATCGTATCGGGAAGTGCAGATTATACGGTGAGACTATGGGACGTCAAGACAGGTACCTGTAAGACCATGAGTGGTCACACTAGTTCTGTATCATCTGTGGCTATATCCAGTGATTCAGAGTTCATCGTATCGGGAAGTTAAGATTAGACGGTGAGACTATGGGACGTCAAGACAGGTACCTGTAAGACCATGAGTGGTCACACTAGTTCTGTATATGCTGTGGCTATATCCAGTGATTCAGAGTTCATCGTATCGGGAAGTGCAGATTATACGGTGAGACTATGGGACGTCAAGACAGGTACCTGTAAGACCATGAGTGGTCACACTAGTTATGTATATGCTGTGGCTATATCCAGTGATTCAGAGTTCATCGTATCGGGAAGTGCAGATTAGACGGTGAGACTATGGGACGTCAAGACAGGTACCTGTAAGACCATGAGTGGTCACACTAATTAAGTATATGCTGTGGCTATATCCAGTGATTCAGAGTTCATCGTATCGGGAAGTAGAGATAATACGGTGAGACTATGGGACGTCAAGACAGGTACCTGTAAGATTATGAGTGGTCACACTAATTAAGTATATGCTGTGGCTATATCCAGTGATTCAGAGTTCATCGTATCGGGAAGTAGAGATAATACGGTGAGACTATGGGACGTCAAGACAGGTACCTGTAAGACCATGAGTGGTCACACTAGTTATGTATATGCTGTGGCTATATCCAGTGATTCAGAGTTCATCGTATCGGGAAGTTATGATTAGACGGTGAGACTATGGGACGTCAAGACAGGTACCTGTAAGACCATGAGTGGTCACACTAGTTATGTATATGCTGTGGCTATATCCAGTGATTCAGAGTTCATCGTATCGGGAAGTTAAGATTAGACGGTGAGACTATGGGACGTCAAGACAGGTACCTGTAAGACCATGAGTGGTCACACTAGTTCTGTATATGCTGTGGCTATATCCAGTGATTCAGAGTTCATCGTATCGGGAAGTTAAGATTAGACGGTGAGACTATGGGACGTCAAGACAGGTACCTGTAAGACCATGAGTGGTCACACTAGTTCTGTATCATCTGTGGCTATATCCAGTGATTCAGAGTTCATCGTATCGGTAAGTGTAGATAAAACGGTGAGACTATGGGACGTCAAGACAGGTACCTGTAAGACCATGAGTGGTCACACTAGTTCTGTATATGCTGTGGCTATATCCAGTGATTCAGAGTTCATCGTATCGGGAAGTGCAGATTATACGGTGAGACTATGTGACGTCAAGACAGGTACCTGTAAGACCATGAGTGGTCACACTAGTTATGTATATGCTGTGGCTATATCCAGTGATTCAGAGTTCATCGTATCGGGAAGTGCAGATTATACGGTGAGACTATGGGACGTCAAGACAGGTACCTGTAAGACCATGAGTGGTCACACTAGTTCTGTATATGCTGTGGCTATATCCAGTGATTCAGAGTTCATCGTATCGGGAAGTGCAGATTATACGGTGAGACTATGGGACGTCAAGACAGGTACCTGTAAGACCATGAGTGGTCACACTAGTTATGTATATGCTGTGGCTATATCCAGTGATTCAGAGTTCATCGTATCGGGAAGTGCAGATTATACGGTGAGACTATGGGACGTCAAGACAGGTACCTGTAAGACCATGAGTGGTCACACTAGTTCTGTATCATCTGTGGCTATATCCAGTGATTCAGAGTTCATCGTATCGGTAAGTGTAGATAAAACGGTGAGACTATGGGACGTCAAGACAGGTACCTGTAAGACCATGAGTGGTCACACTAGTTCTGTATATGCTGTGGCTATATCCAGTGATTCAGAGTTCATCGTATCGGGAAGTGCAGATTATACGGTGAGACTATGGGACGTCAAGACAGGTACCTGTAAGACCATGAGTGGTCACACTAGTTATGTATATGCTGTGGCTATATCCAGTGATTCAGAGTTCATCGTATCGTGAAGTGCAGAAAATACGGTGAGACTATGGGACGTCAAGACAGGTACCTGTAAGACCATGAGTGGTCACACTAATTAAGTATATGCTGTGTCTATATCCAGTGATTCAGAGTTCATCGTATCGGGAAGTTATGATTAGACGGTGAGACTATGGGACGTCAAGACAGGTACCTGTAAGACCATGAGTGGTCACACTAGTTATGTATATGCTGTGGCTATATCCAGTGATTCAGAGTTCATCGTATCGGGAAGTGCAGATTATACGGTGAGACTATGGGACGTCAAGACAGGTACCTGTAAGACCATGAGTGGTCACACTAGTTATGTATATGCTGTGGCTATATCCAGTGATTCAGAGTTCATCGTATCGGGAAGTAGAGATAATACGGTGAGACTATGGGACGTCAAGACAGGTACCTGTAAGACCATGAGTGGTCACACTAGTTCTGTATCATCTGTGGCTATATCCAGTGATTCAGAGTTCATCGTATCGGGAAGTGCAGATTATACGGTGAGACTATGGGACGTCAAGACAGGTACCTGTAAGACCATGAGTGGTCACACTAATGTTGTATATGCTGTGGCTATATCCAGTGATTCAGAGTTCATCGTATCGGGAAGTTATGATTAGACGGTGAGACTATGGGACGTCAAGACAGGTACCTGTAAGACCATGAGTGGTCACACTAATTAAGTATATGCTGTGGCTATATCCAGTGATTCAGAGTTCATCGTATCGGGAAGTAGAGATAATACGGTGAGACTATGGGACGTCAAGACAGGTACCTGTAAGATTATGAGTGGTCACACTAGTTCTGTATATGCTGTGGCTATATCCAGTGATTCAGAGTTCATCGTATCGGGAAGTTAAGATTATACGGTGAGACTATGGGACGTCAAGACAGGTACCTGTAAGACCATGAGTGGTCACACTAGTTATGTATATGCTGTGGCTATATCCAGTGATTCAGAGTTCATCGTATCGGGAAGTTATGATTAGACGGTGAGACTATGGGACGTCAAGACAGGTACCTGTAAGACCATGAGTGGTCACACTAGTTATGTATATGCTGTGGCTATATCCAGTGATTCAGAGTTCATCGTATCGGGAAGTTAAGATTAGACGGTGAGACTATGGGACGTCAAGACAGGTACCTGTAAGACCATGAGTGGTCACACTAGTTCTGTATATGCTGTGGCTATATCCAGTGATTCAGAGTTCATCGTATCGGGAAGTTAAGATTAGACGGTGAGACTATGGGACGTCAAGACAGGTACCTGTAAGACCATGAGTGGTCACACTAGTTCTGTATCATCTGTGGCTATATCCAGTGATTCAGAGTTCATCGTATCGGTAAGTGTAGATAAAACGGTGAGACTATGGGACGTCAAGACAGGTACCTGTAAGACCATGAGTGGTCACACTAATGTTGTATATGCTGTGGCTATATTCCAGTGATTCAGAGTTCATCGTATCGGGAAGTAATGATTAGACGGTGAGACTATGTGACGTCAAGACAGGTACCTGTAAGACCATGAGTGGTCACACTAGTTCTGTATCATCTGTGGCTATATCCAGTGATTCAGAGTTCATCGTATCGGGAAGTTATGATTAGACGGTGAGACTATGGGACGTCAAGACAGGTACCTGTAAGACCATGAGTGGTCACACTAGTTATGTATATGCTGTGGCTATATCCAGTGATTCAGAGTTCATCGTATCGGGAAGTTAAGATTAGACGGTGAGACTATGGGACGTCAAGACAGGTACCTGTAAGACCATGAGTGGTCACACTAGTTATGTATATGCTGTGGCTATATCCAGTGATTCAGAGTTCATCGTATCGGGAAGTTAAGATTAGACGGTGAGACTATGGGACGTCAAGACAGGTACCTGTAAGACCATGAGTGGTCACACTAGTTCTGTATCATCTGTGGCTATATCCAGTGATTCAGAGTTCATCGTATCGGTAAGTGCAGATTATACGGTGAGACTATGGGACGTCAAGACAGGTACCTGTAAGACCATGAGTGGTCACACTAGTTATGTATATGCTGTGGCTATATCCAGTGATTCAGAGTTCATCGTATCGGGAAGTGCAGATTATACGGTGAGACTATGTGACGTCAAGACAGGTACCTGTAAGACCATGAGTGGTCACACTAGTTCTGTATCATCTGTGGCTATATCCAGTGATTCAGAGTTCATCGTATCGGGAAGTTATGATTAGACGGTGAGACTATGGGACGTCAAGACAGGTACCTGTAAGACCATGAGTGGTCACACTAGTTATGTATATGCTGTGGCTATATCCAGTGATTCAGAGTTCATCGTATCGGGAAGTGCAGATTATACGGTGAGACTATGGGACGTCAAGACAGGTACCTGTAAGACCATGAGTGGTCACACTAGTTCTGTATATGCTGTGGCTATATCCAGTGATTCAGAGTTCATCGTATCGTGAAGTGCAGAAAATACGGTGAGACTATGGGACGTCAAGACAGGTACCTGTAAGACCATGAGTGGTCACACTAATTAAGTATATGCTGTGTCTATATCCAGTGATTCAGAGTTCATCGTATCGGGAAGTTATGATTAGACGGTGAGACTATGGGACGTCAAGACAGGTACCTGTAAGACCATGAGTGGTCACACTAGTTATGTATATGCTGTGGCTATATCCAGTGATTCAGAGTTCATCGTATCGGGAAGTAGAGATAATACGGTGAGACTATGGGACGTCAAGACAGGTACCTGTAAGATTATGAGTGGTCACACTAGTTCTGTATATGCTGTGGCTATATCCAGTGATTCAGAGTTCATCGTATCGGGAAGTGCAGATTATACGGTGAGACTATGGGACGTCAAGACAGGTACCTGTAAGACCATGAGTGGTCACACTAGTTCTGTATATGCTGTGGCTATATCCAGTGATTCAGAGTTCATCGTATCGGGAAGTTAAGATTAGACGGTGAGACTATGGGACGTCAAGACAGGTACCTGTAAGACCATGAGTGGTCACACTAGTTCTGTATATGCTGTGTCTATATCCAGTGATTCAGAGTTCATCGTATCGGGAAGTTATGATTAGACGGTGAGACTATGGGACGTCAAGACAGGTACCTGTAAGATTATGAGTGGTCACACTAGTTATGTATATGCTGTGGCTATATCCAGTGATTCAGAGTTCATCGTATCGGGGAGTTATGATTATACGGTGAGACTATGGGACGTCAAGACAGGTACCTGTAAGACCATGAGTGGTCACACTAGTTCTGTATATGCTGTGGCTATATCCAGTGATTCAGAGTTCATCGTATCGGGAAGTTAAGATTAGACGGTGAGACTATGGGACGTCAAGACAGGTACCTGTAAGACCATGAGTGGTCACACTAGTTCTGTATATGCTGTGGCTATATCCAGTGATTCAGAGTTCATCGTATCGGGAAGTGCAGATTATACGGTGAGACTATGGGACGTCAAGACAGGTACCTGTAAGACCATGAGTGGTCACACTAGTTCTGTATATGCTGTGGCTATATCCAGTGATTCAGAGTTCATCGTATCGGGGAGTTATGATTATACGGTGAGACTATGGGACGTCAAGACAGGTACCTGTAAGACCATGAGTGGTCACACTAGTTATGTATATGCTGTGGCTATATCCAGTGATTCAGAGTTCATCGTATCGGGAAGTGCAGATTATACGGTGAGACTATGTGACGTCAAGACAGGTACCTGTAAGACCATGAGTGGTCACACTAGTTCTGTATATGCTGTGGCTATATCCAGTGATTCAGAGTTCATCGTATCGGGGAGTTATGATTATACGGTGAGGACTATGGGACGTCAAGACAGGTACCTGTAAGACCATGAGTGGTCACACTAGTTCTGTATATGCTGTGGCTATATCCAGTGATTCAGAGTTCATCGTATCGGGAAGTTAAGATTAGACGGTGAGACTATGGGACGTCAAGACAGGTACCTGTAAGACCATGAGTGGTCACACTAGTTCTGTATATGCTGTGGCTATATCCAGTGATTCAGAGTTCATCGTATCGGGAAGTGCAGATTATACGGTGAGACTATGGGACGTCAAGACAGGTACCTGTAAGACCATGAGTGGTCACACTAGTTATGTATATGCTGTGGCTATATCCAGTGATTCAGAGTTCATCGTATCGGGAAGTGCAGATTAGACGGTGAGACTATGGGACGTCAAGACAGGTACCTGTAAGACCATGAGTGGTCACACTAATTAAGTATATGCTGTGGCTATATCCAGTGATTCAGAGTTCATCGTTATCGGGAAGTAGAGATAATACGGTGAGACTATGGGACGTCAAGACAGGTACCTGTAAGATTATGAGTGGTCACACTAATTAAGTATATGCTGTGGCTATATCCAGTGATTCAGAGTTCATCGTATCGGGAAGTAGAGATAATACGGTGAGACTATGGGACGTCAAGACAGGTACCTGTAAGACCATGAGTGGTCACACTAGTTATGTATATGCTGTGGCTATATCCAGTGATTCAGAGTTCATCGTATCGGGAAGTGCAGATTATACGGTGAGACTATGGGACGTCAAGACAGGTACCTGTAAGACCATGAGTGGTCACACTAGTTATGTATATGCTGTGGCTATATCCAGTGATTCAGAGTTCATCGTATCGGGAAGTTAAGATTAGACGGTGAGACTATGGGACGTCAAGACAGGTACCTGTAAGACCATGAGTGGTCACACTAGTTCTGTATATGCTGTGGCTATATCCAGTGATTCAGAGTTCATCGTATCGGGAAGTTAAGATTAGACGGTGAGACTATGGGACGTCAAGACAGGTACCTGTAAGACCATGAGTGGTCACACTAGTTCTGTATCATCTGTGGCTATATCCAGTGATTCAGAGTTCATCGTATCGGTAAGTGTAGATAAAACGGTGAGACTATGGGACGTCAAGACAGGTACCTGTAAGACCATGAGTGGTCACACTAGTTATGTATATGCTGTGGCTATATCCAGTGATTCAGAGTTCATCGTATCGGGAAGTGCAGATTATACGGTGAGACTATGTGACGTCAAGACAGGTACCTGTAAGACCATGAGTGGTCACACTAGTTCTGTATCATCTGTGGCTATATCCAGTGATTCAGAGTTCATCGTATCGGGGAGTTATGATTAGACGGTGAGACTATGGGACGTCAAGACAGGTACCTGTAAGACCATGAGTGGTCACACTAGTTATGTATATGCTGTGGCTATATCCAGTGATTCAGAGTTCATCGTATCGGGAAGTTAAGATTAGACGGTGAGACTATGGGACGTCAAGACAGGTACCTGTAAGACCATGAGTGGTCACACTAATTATGTATATGCTGTGGCTATATCCAGTGATTCAGAGTTCATCGTATCGGGAAGTTAAGATTAGACGGTGAGACTATGGGACGTCAAGACAGGTACCTGTAAGACCATGAGTGGTCACACTAGTTATGTATATGCTGTGGCTATATCCAGTGATTCAGAGTTCATCGTATCGGTAAGTGTAGATAAAACGGTGAGACTATGGGACGTCAAGACAGGTACCTGTAAGACCATGAGTGGTCACACTAGTTATGTATATGCTGTGGCTATATCCAGTGATTCAGAGTTCATCGTATCGGGAAGTTAAGATTAGACGGTGAGACTATGGGACGTCAAGACAGGTACCTGTAAGACCATGAGTGGTCACACTAGTTCTGTATCATCTGTGGCTATATCCAGTGATTCAGAGTTCATCGTATCGGGAAGTGCAGATTATACGGTGAGACTATGGGACGTCAAGACAGGTACCTGTAAGACCATGAGTGGTCACACTAGTTATGTATATGCTGTGGCTATATCCAGTGATTCAGAGTTCATCGTATCGGGAAGTTATGATTAGACGGTGAGACTATGGGACGTCAAGACAGGTACCTGTAAGACCATGAGTGGTCACACTAGTTATGTATATGCTGTGGCTATATCCAGTGATTCAGAGTTCATCGTATCGGGAAGTTAAGATTAGACGGTGAGACTATGGGACGTCAAGACAGGTACCTGTAAGACCATGAGTGGTCACACTAGTTCTGTATATGCTGTGGCTATATCCAGTGATTCAGAGTTCATCGTATCGGGAAGTGCAGATTATACGGTGAGACTATGGGACGTCAAGACAGGTACCTGTAAGACCATGAGTGGTCACACTAATGTTGTATATGCTGTGGCTATATCCAGTGATTCAGAGTTCATCGTATCGGGAAGTAATGATTAGACGGTGAGACTATGTGACGTCAAGACAGGTACCTGTAAGACCATGAGTGGTCACACTAGTTATGTATATGCTGTGGCTATATCCAGTGATTCAGAGTTCATCGTATCGTGAAGTGCAGAAAATACGGTGAGACTATGGGACGTCAAGACAGGTACCTGTAAGACCATGAGTGGTCACACTAATTAAGTATATGCTGTGTCTATATCCAGTGATTCAGAGTTCATCGTATCGGGAAGTTATGATTAGACGGTGAGACTATGGGACGTCAAGACAGGTACCTGTAAGACCATGAGTGGTCACACTAGTTATGTATATGCTGTGGCTATATCCAGTGATTCAGAGTTCATCGTATCGGGAAGTTGAGATAAGACGGTGAGACTATGGGACGTCAAGACAGGTACCTGTAAGACCATGAGTGGTCTCACTAGTTCTGTATATGCTGTGGCTATATCCAGTGATTCAGAGTTCATCGTATCGGGAAGTTGAGATAAAACGGTGAGACTATGGGACGTCAAGACAGGTACCTGTAAGACCATGAGTGGTCACACTAGTTCTGTATATGCTGTGGCTATATCCAGTGATTCAGAGTTCATCGTATCGGGAAGTGCAGATTATACGGTGAGACTATGGGACGTCAAGACAGGTACCTGTAAGACCATGAGTGGTCACACTAGTTATGTATATGCTGTGGCTATATCCAGTGATTCAGAGTTCATCGTATCGGGAAGTGCAGATTATACGGTGAGACTATGGGACGTCAAGACAGGTACCTGTAAGACCATGAGTGGTCACACTAGTTCTGTATCATCTGTGGCTATATCCAGTGATTCAGAGTTCATCGTATCGGGAAGTTATGATTAGACGGTGAGACTATGGGACGTCAAGACAGGTACCTGTAAGACCATGAGTGGTCACACTAGTTATGTATATGCTGTGGCTATATCCAGTGATTCAGAGTTCATCGTATCGGGAAGTTAAGATTAGACGGTGAGACTATGGGACGTCAAGACAGGTACCTGTAAGACCATGAGTGGTCACACTAGTTATGTATATGCTGTGGCTATATCCAGTGATTCAGAGTTCATCGTATCGGGAAGTTAAGATTAGACGGTGAGACTATGGGACGTCAAGACAGGTACCTGTAAGACCATGAGTGGTCACACTAGTTCTGTATCATCTGTGGCTATATCCAGTGATTCAGAGTTCATCGTATCGGGAAGTGCAGATTATACGGTGAGACTATGGGACGTCAAGACAGGTACCTGTAAGACCATGAGTGGTCACACTAGTTATGTATATGCTGTGGCTATATCCAGTGATTCAGAGTTCATCGTATCGGGAAGTTATGATTAGACGGTGAGACTATGGGACGTCAAGACAGGTACCTGTAAGACCATGAGTGGTCACACTAGTTATGTATATGCTGTGGCTATATCCAGTGATTCAGAGTTCATCGTATCGGGAAGTTAAGATTAGACGGTGAGACTATGGGACGTCAAGACAGGTACCTGTAAGACCATGAGTGGTCACACTAGTTCTGTATATGCTGTGGCTATATCCAGTGATTCAGAGTTCATCGTATCGGGAAGTGCAGATTATACGGTGAGACTATGGGACGTCAAGACAGGTACCTGTAAGACCATGAGTGGTCACACTAGTTATGTATATGCTGTGGCTATATCCAGTGATTCAGAGTTCATCGTATCGGGAAGTTATGATAAGAAAGTGAGACTATGGGACGTCAAGACAGGTACCTGTAAGACCATGAGTGGTCACACTAGTTCTGTATATGCTGTGGCTATATCCAGTGATTCAGAGTTCATCGTATCGGGAAGTGCAGATTATACGGTGAGACTATGGGACGTCAAGACAGGTACCTGTAAGACCATGAGTGGTCACACTAGTTCTGTATATGCTGTGGCTATATCCAGTGATTCAGAGTTCATCGTATCGGGAAGTGCAGATTATACGGTGAGACTATGGGACGTCAAGACAGGTACCTGTAAGACCATGAGTGGTCACACTAGTTCTGTATATGCTGTGGCTATATCCAGTGATTCAGAGTTCATCGTATCGGGAAGTGCAGATTATACGGTGAGACTATGGGACGTCAAGACAGGTACCTGTAAGACCATGAGTGGTCACACTAATGTTGTATATGCTGTGGCTATATCCAGTGATTCAGAGTTCATCGTATCGGGGAGTTATGATTATACGGTGAGACTATGGGACGTCAAGACAGGTACCTGTAAGACCATGAGTGGTCACACTAGTTCTGTATATGCTGTGGCTATATCCAGTGATTCAGAGTTCATCGTATCGGGAAGTTAAGATTAGACGGTGAGACTATGGGACGTCAAGACAGGTACCTGTAAGACCATGAGTGGTCACACTAGTTCTGTATATGCTGTGGCTATATCCAGTGATTCAGAGTTCATCGTATCGGGAAGTGCAGATTATACGGTGAGACTATGGGACGTCAAGACAGGTACCTGTAAGACCATGAGTGGTCACACTAGTTCTGTATCATCTGTGGCTATATCCAGTGATTCAGAGTTCATCGTATCGGGAAGTTATGATTAGACGGTGAGACTATGGGACGTCAAGACAGGTACCTGTAAGACCATGAGTGGTCACACTAGTTATGTATATGCTGTGGCTATATCCAGTGATTCAGAGTTCATCGTATCGGGAAGTTATGATTAGACGGTGAGACTATGGGACGTCAAGACAGGTACCTGTAAGACCATGAGTGGTCACACTAGTTCTGTATATGCTGTGGCTATATCCAGTGATTCAGAGTTCATCGTATCGGGAAGTGCAGATTATACGGTGAGACTATGGGACGTCAAGACAGGTACCTGTAAGACCATGAGTGGTCACACTAATGTTGTATATGCTGTGGCTATATCCAGTGATTCAGAGTTCATCGTATCGGGGAGTTATGATTATACGGTGAGACTATGGGACGTCAAGACAGGTACCTGTAAGACCATGAGTGGTCACACTAGTTCTGTATATGCTGTGGCTATATCCAGTGATTCAGAGTTCATCGTATCGGGAAGTTAAGATTAGACGGTGAGACTATGGGACGTCAAGACAGGTACCTGTAAGACCATGAGTGGTCACACTAGTTCTGTATATGCTGTGGCTATATCCAGTGATTCAGAGTTCATCGTATCGGGAAGTGCAGATTATACGGTGAGACTATGGGACGTCAAGACAGGTACCTGTAAGACCATGAGTGGTCACACTAGTTCTGTATCATCTGTGGCTATATCCAGTGATTCAGAGTTCATCGTATCGGGAAGTTATGATTAGACGGTGAGACTATGGGACGTCAAGACAGGTACCTGTAAGACCATGAGTGGTCACACTAGTTATGTATATGCTGTGGCTATATCCAGTGATTCAGAGTTCATCGTATCGGGAAGTTAAGATTATACGGTGAGACTATGGGACGTCAAGACAGGTACCTGTAAGACCATGAGTGGTCACACTAGTTCTGTATATGCTGTGGCTATATCCAGTGATTCAGAGTTCATCGTATCGGGAAGTGCAGATTATACGGTGAGACTATGGGACGTCAAGACAGGTACCTGTAAGACCATGAGTGGTCACACTAGTTATGTATCATCTGTGGCTATATCCAGTGATTCAGAGTTCATCGTATCGGGAAGTGCAGATTATACGGTGAGACTATGGGACGTCAAGACAGGTACCTGTAAGACCATGAGTGGTCACACTAGTTCTGTATCATCTGTGGCTATATCCAGTGATTCAGAGTTCATCGTATCGGGAAGTGCAGATTATACGGTGAGACTATGGGACGTCAAGACAGGTACCTGTAAGACCATGAGTGGTCACACTAGTTCTGTATATGCTGTGGCTATATCCAGTGATTCAGAGTTCATCGTATCGGGAAGTGCAGATTATACGGTGAGACTATGGGACGTCAAGACAGGTACCTGTAAGACCATGAGTGGTCACACTAGTTCTGTATCATCTGTGGCTATATCCAGTGATTCAGAGTTCATCGTATCGGAAGTGCAGATTATACGGTGAGACTATGGGACGTCAAGACAGGTACCTGTAAGACCATGAGTGGTCACACTAGTTCTGTATATGCTGTGGCTATATCCAGTGATTCAGAGTTCATCGTATCGGGAAGTGCAGATTATACGGTGAGACTATGGGACGTCAAGACAGGTACCTGTAAGACCATGAGTGGTCACACTAGTTCTGTATATGCTGTGGCTATATCCAGTGATTCAGAGTTCATCGTATCGGGAAGTGCAGATTATACGGTGAGACTATGGGACGTCAAGACAGGTACCTGTAAGACCATGAGTGGTCACACTAGTTCTGTATCATCTGTGGCTATATCCAGTGATTCAGAGTTCATCGTATCGGGAAGTGCAGATTATACGGTGAGACTATGGGACGTCAAGACAGGTACCTGTAAGACCATGAGTGGTCACACTAGTTCTGTATATGCTGTGGCTATATCCAGTGATTCAGAGTTCATCGTATCGGGAAGTGCAGATTATACGGTGAGACTATGGGACGTCAAGACAGGTACCTGTAAGACCATGAGTGGTCACACTAGTTCTGTATATGCTGTGGCTATATCCAGTGATTCAGAGTTCATCGTATCGGGAAGTGCAGATTATACGTGAGACTATGGGACGTCAAGACAGGTACCTGTAAGACCATGAGTGGTCACACTAGTTCTGTATATGCTGTGGCTATATCCAGTGATTCAGAGTTCATCGTATCGGTAAGTGTAGATAAAACGGTGAGACTATGTGACGTCAAGACAGGTACCTGTAAGACCATGAGTGGTCACACTAGTTCTGTATATGCTGTGGCTATATCCAGTGATTCAGAGTTCATCGTATCGGGAAGTTAAGATTAGACGGTGAGACTATGGGACGTCAAGACAGGTACCTGTAAGACCATGAGTGGTCACACTAGTTCTGTATCATCTGTGGCTATATCCAGTGATTCAGAGTTCATCGTATCGGGAAGTTGAGATAAAACGGTGAGACTATGGGACGTCAAGACAGGTACCTGTAAGACCATGAGTGGTCACACTAGTTCTGTATATGCTGTGGCTATATCCAGTGATTCAGAGTTCATCGTATCGGGAAGTGCAGATTATACGGTGAGACTATGGGACGTCAAGACAGGTACCTGTAAGACCATGAGTGGTCACACTAGTTCTGTATATGCTGTGGCTATATCCAGTGATTCAGAGTTCATCGTATCGGGAAGTTAAGATTAGACGGTGAGACTATGGGACGTCAAGACAGGTACCTGTAAGACCATGAGTGGTCACACTAGTTATGTATCATCTGTGGCTATATCCAGTGATTCAGAGTTCATCGTATCGGGAAGTGCAGATTATACGGTGAGACTATGTGACGTCAAGACAGGTACCTGTAAGACCATGAGTGGTCACACTAGTTCTGTATCATCTGTGGCTATATCCAGTGATTCAGAGTTCATCGTATCGGGAAGTTATGATTAGACGGTGAGACTATGGGACGTCAAGACAGGTACCTGTAAGACCATGAGTGGTCACACTAGTTATGTATATGCTGTGGCTATATCCAGTGATTCAGAGTTCATCGTATCGGGAAGTTAAGATTAGACGGTGAGACTATGGGACGTCAAGACAGGTACCTGTAAGACCATGAGTGGTCACACTAGTTCTGTATATGCTGTGGCTATATCCAGTGATTCAGAGTTCATCGTATCGGGAAGTGCAGATTATACGGTGAGACTATGGGACGTCAAGACAGGTACCTGTAAGACCATGAGTGGTCACACTAGTTATGTATCATCTGTGGCTATATCCAGTGATTCAGAGTTCATCGTATCGGGAAGTGCAGATTATACGGTGAGACTATGGGACGTCAAGACAGGTACCTGTAAGACCATGAGTGGTCACACTAGTTCTGTATATGCTGTGGCTATATCCAGTGATTCAGAGTTCATCGTATCGGGAAGTGCAGATTATACGGTGAGACTATGGGACGTCAAGACAGGTACCTGTAAGACCATGAGTGGTCACACTAGTTATGTATCATCTGTGGCTATATCCAGTGATTCAGAGTTCATCGTATCGGGAAGTGCAGATTATACGGTGAGACTATGGGACGTCAAGACAGGTACCTGTAAGACCATGAGTGGTCACACTAGTTCTGTATATGCTGTGGCTATATCCAGTGATTCAGAGTTCATCGTATCGGGAAGTTAAGATTAGACGGTGAGACTATGGGACGTCAAGACAGGTACCTGTAAGACCATGAGTGGTCACACTAGTTATGTATCATCTGTGGCTATATCCAGTGATTCAGAGTTCATCGTATCGGGAAGTTAAGATTAGACGGTGAGACTATGGGACGTCAAGACAGGTACCTGTAAGACCATGAGTGGTCACACTAGTTCTGTATATGCTGTGGCTATATCCAGTGATTCAGAGTTCATCGTATCGGGAAGTGCAGATTATACGGTGAGACTATGGGACGTCAAGACAGGTACCTGTAAGACCATGAGTGGTCACACTAGTTATGTATCATCTGTGGCTATATCCAGTGATTCAGAGTTCATCGTATCGGGAAGTGCAGATTATACGGTGAGACTATGGGACGTCAAGACAGGTACCTGTAAGACCATGAGTGGTCACACTAGTTCTGTATATGCTGTGGCTATATCCAGTGATTCAGAGTTCATCGTATCGGGAAGTTATGATAAGAAAGTGAGACTATGGGACGTCAAGACAGGTACCTGTAAGACCATGAGTGGTCACACTAGTTATGTATCATCTGTGGCTATATCCAGTGATTCAGAGTTCATCGTATCGGTAAGTGTAGATAAAACGGTGAGACTATGGGACGTCAAGACAGGTACCTGTAAGACCATGAGTGGTCACACTAGTTATGTATATGCTGTGGCTATATCCAGTGATTCAGAGTTCATCGTATCGGGAAGTTAAGATTAGACGGTGAGACTATGGGACGTCAAGACAGGTACCTGTAAGACCATGAGTGGTCACACTAGTTCTGTATCATCTGTGGCTATATCCAGTGATTCAGAGTTCATCGTATCGGGAAGTTGAGATAAGACGGTGAGACTATGGGACGTCAAGACAGGTACCTGTAAGACCATGAGTGGTCACACTAGTTATGTATATGCTGTGGCTATATCCAGTGATTCAGAGTTCATCGTATCGGGAAGTTATGATTAGACGGTGAGACTATGGGACGTCAAGACAGGTACCTGTAAGACCATGAGTGGTCACACTAGTTATGTATATGCTGTGGCTATATCCAGTGATTCAGAGTTCATCGTATCGGGAAGTTAAGATTAGACGGTGAGACTATGGGACGTCAAGACAGGTACCTGTAAGACCATGAGTGGTCACACTAGTTATGCATCATCTGTGGCTATATCCAGTGATTCAGAGTTCATCGTATCGGGAAGTGCAGATTATACGGTGAGACTATGGGACGTCAAGACAGGTACCTGTAAGACCATGAGTGGTCACACTAGTTCTGTATATGCTGTGGCTATATCCAGTGATTCAGAGTTCATCGTATCGGGAAGTGCAGATTATACGGTGAGACTATGGGACGTCAAGACAGGTACCTGTAAGACCATGAGTGGTCACACTAATGTTGTATATGCTGTGGCTATATCCAGTGATTCAGAGTTCATCGTATCGGGAAGTTAAGATTAGACGGTGAGACTATGGGACGTCAAGACAGGTACCTGTAAGACCATGAGTGGTCACAAGTTATGTATCATCTGTGGCTATATCCAGTGATTCAGAGTTCATCGTATCGGGAAGTGCAGATTAGACGGTGAGACTATGGAACGTCAAGACAGGTACCTGTAAGACCATGAGTGGTCACACTAGTTATGTATCATCTGTGGCTATATCCAGTGATTCAGAGTTCATCGTATCGGAAAGTTATGATTAGACGGTGAGACTATGGGACGTCAAGACAGGTACCTGTAAGACCATGAGTGGTCACACAAATGTTGTATATGCTGTGGCTATATCCAGTGATTCAGAGTTCATCGTATCGGGAAGTGCAGATTATACGGTGAGACTATGTGACGTCAAGACAGGTACCTGTAAGACCATGAGTGGTCACACTAGTTCTGTATCATCTGTGGCTATATCCAGTGATTCAGAGTTCATCGTATCGGGAAGTGCAGATTAGACGGTGAGACTATGGGACGTCAAGACAGGTACCTGTAAGACCATGAGTGGTCACACTAGTTCTGTATATGCTGTGGCTATATCCAGTGATTCAGAGTTCATCGTATCGGGAAGTGATGATTAGACGGTGAGACTATGGGACGTCAAGACAGGTACCTGTAAGACCATGAGTGGTCACACTAGTTCTGTATATGCTGTGGCTATATCCAGTGATTCAGAGTTCATCGTATCGGGAAGTGCAGATTATACGGTGAGACTATGGGACGTCAAGACAGGTACCTGTAAGACCATGAGTGGTCACACTAGTTCTGTATCATCTGTGGCTATATCCAGTGATTCAGAGTTCATCGTATCGGGAAGTGCAGATTATACGGTGAGACTATGGGACGTCAAGACAGGTACCTGTAAGACCATGAGTGGTCACACTAGTTCTGTATCATCTGTGGCTATATCCAGTGATTCAGAGTTCATCGTATCGGGAAGTTATGATTAGACGGTGAGACTATGGGACGTCAAGACAGGTACCTGTAAGACCATGAGTGGTCACACTAGTTATGTATATGCTGTGGCTATATCCAGTGATTCAGAGTTCATCGTATCGGGAAGTTAAGATTAGACGGTGAGACTATGGGACGTCAAGACAGGTACCTGTAAGACCATGAGTGGTCACACTAGTTCTGTATATGCTGTGGCTATATCCAGTGATTCAGAGTTCATCGTATCGGGAAGTGCAGATTATACGGTGAGACTATGGGACGTCAAGACAGGTACCTGTAAGACCATGAGTGGTCACACTAGTTATGTATCATCTGTGGCTATATCCAGTGATTCAGAGTTCATCGTATCGGGAAGTGCAGATTATACGGTGAGACTATGGGACGTCAAGACAGGTACCTGTAAGACCATGAGTGGTCACACTAGTTCTGTATCATCTGTGGCTATATCCAGTGATTCAGAGTTCATCGTATCGGGAAGTGCAGATTATACGGTGAGACTATGGGACGTCAAGACAGGTACCTGTAAGACCATGAGTGGTCACACTAGTTCTGTATATGCTGTGGCTATATCCAGTGATTCAGAGTTCATCGTATCGGTAAGTGTAGATAAAACGGTGAGACTATGGGACGTCAAGACAGGTACCTGTAAGACCATGAGTGGTCACACTAGTTCTGTATATGCTGTGGCTATATCCAGTGATTCAGAGTTCATCGTATCGGGAAGTGCAGATTATACGGTGAGACTATGGGACGTCAAGACAGGTACCTGTAAGACCATGAGTGGTCACACTAGTTATGTATATGCTGTGGCTATATCCAGTGATTCAGAGTTCATCGTATCGGTAAGTGTAGATAAAACGGTGAGACTATGTGACGTCAAGACAGGTACCTGTAAGACCATGAGTGGTCACACTAGTTCTGTATATGCTGTGGCTATATCCAGTGATTCAGAGTTCATCGTATCGGGAAGTGTAGATAAAACGGTGAGACTATGGGACGTCAAGACAGGTACCTGTAAGACCATGAGTGGTCACACTAGTTATGTATCATCTGTGGCTATATCCAGTGATTCAGAGTTCATCGTATCGGTAAGTGTAGATAAAACGGTGAGACTATGTGACGTCAAGACAGGTACCTGTAAGACCATGAGTGGTCACACTAGTTCTGTATATGCTGTGGCTATATCCAGTGATTCAGAGTTCATCGTATCGGGAAGTGTAGATAAAACGGTGAGACTATGGGACGTCAAGACAGGTACTTGTAAGACCATGAGTGGTCACACTAGTTATGTATATGCTGTGGCTATATCCAGTGATTCAGAGTTCATCGTATCGGGAAGTTAAGATTAGACGGTGAGACTATGGGACGTCAAGACAGGTACCTGTAAGACCATGAGTGGTCACAAGTTATGTATCATCTGTGGCTATATCCAGTGATTCAGAGTTCATCGTATCGGGAAGTTAAGATTAGACGGTGAGACTATGGGACGTCAAGACAGGTACCTGTAAGACCATGAGTGGTCACACTAGTTCTGTATATGCTGTGGCTATATCCAGTGATTCAGAGTTCATCGTATCGGGAAGTGCAGATTATACGGTGAGACTATGGGACGTCAAGACAGGTACCTGTAAGACCATGAGTGGTCACACTAGTTCTGTATATGCTGTGGCTATATCCAGTGATTCAGAGTTCATCGTATCGGGAAGTGCAGATTATACGGTGAGACTATGGGACGTCAAGACAGGTACCTGTAAGACCATGAGTGGTCACACTAGTTATGTATCATCTGTGGCTATATCCAGTGATTCAGAGTTCATCGTATCGGTAAGTGTAGATAAAACGGTGAGACTATGTGACGTCAAGACAGGTACCTGTAAGACCATGAGTGGTCACACTAGTTCTGTATATGCTGTGGCTATATCCAGTGATTCAGAGTTCATCGTATCGGGAAGTGTAGATAAAACGGTGAGACTATGTGACGTCAAGACAGGTACCTGTAAGACCATGAGTGGTCACACTAGTTCTGTATATGCTGTGGCTATATCCAGTGATTCAGAGTTCATCGTATCGGGAAGTTAAGATTAGACGGTGAGACTATGGGACGTCAAGACAGGTACCTGTAAGACCATGAGTGGTCACACTAGTTCTGTATATGCTGTGGCTATATCCAGTGATTCAGAGTTCATCGTATCGGGAAGTGTAGATAAAACGGTGAGACTATGTGACGTCAAGACAGGTACCTGTAAGACCATGAGTGGTCACACTAGTTCTGTATATGCTGTGGCTATATCCAGTGATTCAGAGTTCATCGTATCGGGAAGTTAAGATTAGACGGTGAGACTATGGGACGTCAAGACAGGTACCTGTAAGACCATGAGTGGTCACACTAGTTCTGTATATGCTGTGGCTATATCCAGTGATTCAGAGTTCATCGTATCGGGAAGTGCAGATTATACGGTGAGACTATGGGACGTCAAGACAGGTACCTGTAAGACCATGAGTGGTCACACTAATGTTGTATATGCTGTGGCTATATCCAGTGATTCAGAGTTCATCGTATCGGGAAGTTATGATTAGACGGTGAGACTATGGGACGTCAAGACAGGTACCTGTAAGACCATGAGTGGTCACACTAGTTATGTATTATCTGTGGCTATATCCAGTGATTCAGAGTTCATCGTATCGGGAAGTTAAGATTAGACGGTGAGACTATGGGACGTCAAGACAGGTACCTGTAAGACCATGAGTGGTCACACTAGTTATGTATATGCTGTGGCTATATCCAGTGATTCAGAGTTCATCGTATCGGGAAGTGCAGATTATACGGTGAGACTATGGGACGTCAAGACAGGTACCTGTAAGACCATGAGTGGTCACACTAGTTCTGTATATGCTGTGGCTATATCCAGTGATTCAGAGTTCATCGTATCGGGAAGTTAAGATTAGACGGTGAGACTATGGGACGTCAAGACAGGTACCTGTAAGACCATGAGTGGTCACACTAGTTCTGTATATGCTGTGGCTATATCCAGTGATTCAGAGTTCATCGTATCGGGAAGTGCAGATTATACGGTGAGACTATGGGACGTCAAGACAGGTACCTGTAAGACCATGAGTGGTCACACTAATGTTGTATATGCTGTGGCTATATCCAGTGATTCAGAGTTCATCGTATCGGGAAGTTATGATTAGACGGTGAGACTATGGGACGTCAAGACAGGTACCTGTAAGACCATGAGTGGTCACACTAGTTATGTATATGCTGTGGCTATATCCAGTGATTCAGAGTTCATCGTATCGGGAAGTTAAGATTAGACGGTGAGACTATGGGACGTCAAGACAGGTACCTGTAAGACCATGAGTGGTCACACTAGTTATGTATCATCTGTGGCTATATCCAGTGATTCAGAGTTCATCGTATCGGGAAGTTGAGATAAGACGGTGAGACTATGGGACGTCAAGACAGGTACCTGTAAGACCATGAGTGGTCACACTAGTTATGTATATGCTGTGGCTATATCCAGTGATTCAGAGTTCATCGTATCGGGAAGTTATGATTAGACGGTGAGACTATGGGACGTCAAGACAGGTACCTGTAAGACCATGAGTGGTCACACTAGTTCTGTATATGCTGTGGCTATATCCAGTGATTCAGAGTTCATCGTATCGGGAAGTGCAGATTATACGGTGAGACTATGGGACGTCAAGACAGGTACTTGTAAGACCATGAGTGGTCACACTAGTTATGTATATGCTGTGGCTATATCCAGTGATTCAGAGTTCATCGTATCGGGAAGTTAAGATTAGACGGTGAGACTATGGGACGTCAAGACAGGTACCTGTAAGACCATGAGTGGTCACAAGTTATGTATCATCTGTGGCTATATCCAGTGATTCAGAGTTCATCGTATCGGGAAGTTAAGATTAGACGGTGAGACTATGGGACGTCAAGACAGGTACCTGTAAGACCATGAGTGGTCACACTAGTTCTGTATATGCTGTGGCTATATCCAGTGATTCAGAGTTCATCGTATCGGGAAGTTATGATTAGACGGTGAGACTATGGGACGTCAAGACAGGTACCTGTAAGACCATGAGTGGTCACACTAGTTCTGTATATGCTGTGGCTATATCCAGTGATTCAGAGTTCATCGTATCGGGAAGTGCAGATTATACGGTGAGACTATGGGACGTCAAGACAGGTACCTGTAAGACCATGAGTGGTCACACTAGTTCTGTATATGCTGTGGCTATATCCAGTGATTCAGAGTTCATCGTATCGGGAAGTGCAGATTATACGGTGAGACTATGGGACGTCAAGACAGGTACTTGTAAGACCATGAGTGGTCACACTAGTTATGTATATGCTGTGGCTATATCCAGTGATTCAGAGTTCATCGTATCGGGAAGTTAAGATTAGACGGTGAGACTATGGGACGTCAAGACAGGTACCTGTAAGACCATGAGTGGTCACAAGTTATGTATCATCTGTGGCTATATCCAGTGATTCAGAGTTCATCGTATCGGGAAGTTAAGATTAGACGGTGAGACTATGGGACGTCAAGACAGGTACCTGTAAGACCATGAGTGGTCACACTAGTTCTGTATATGCTGTGGCTATATCCAGTGATTCAGAGTTCATCGTATCGGGAAGTGCAGATTATACGGTGAGACTATGGGACGTCAAGACAGGTACCTGTAAGACCATGAGTGGTCACACTAGTTATGTATATGCTGTGGCTATATCCAGTGATTCAGAGTTCATCGTATCGGGAAGTTAAGATTAGACGGTGAGACTATGGGACGTCAAGACAGGTACCTGTAAGACCATGAGTGGTCACACTAGTTATGTATATGCTGTGGCTATATCCAGTGATTCAGAGTTCATCGTATCGGTAAGTTATGATTAGACGGTGAGACTATGGGACGTCAAGACAGGTACCTGTAAGACCATGAGTGGTCACACTAGTTATGTATATGCTGTGGCTATATCCAGTGATTCAGAGTTCATCGTATCGGGAAGTTAAGATTAGACGGTGAGACTATGGGACGTCAAGACAGGTACCTGTAAGACCATGAGTGGTCACACTAGTTCTGTATATGCTGTGGCTATATCCAGTGATTCAGAGTTCATCGTATCGGGAAGTGCAGATTATACGGTGAGACTATGGGACGTCAAGACAGGTACCTGTAAGACCATGAGTGGTCACACTAGTTATGTATATGCTGTGGCTATATCCAGTGATTCAGAGTTCATCGTATCGGGAAGTTAAGATTAGACGGTGAGACTATGGGACGTCAAGACAGGTACCTGTAAGACCATGAGTGGTCACACTAGTTATGTATATGCTGTGGCTATATCCAGTGATTCAGAGTTCATCGTATCGGTAAGTTATGATTAGACGGTGAGACTATGGGACGTCAAGACAGGTACCTGTAAGACCATGAGTGGTCACACTAGTTATGTATATGCTGTGGCTATATCCAGTGATTCAGAGTTCATCGTATCGGTAAGTTATGATTAGACGGTGAGACTATGGGACGTCAAGACAGGTACCTGTAAGACCATGAGTGGTCACACTAGTTCTGTATATGCTGTGGCTATATCCAGTGATTCAGAGTTCATCGTATCGGGAAGTGCAGATTATACGGTGAGACTATGGGACGTCAAGACAGGTACCTGTAAGACCATGAGTGGTCACACTAGTTCTGTATATGCTGTGGCTATATCCAGTGATTCAGAGTTCATCGTATCGGGAAGTGCAGATTATACGGTGAGACTATGGGACGTCAAGACAGGTACCTGTAAGACCATGAGTGGTCACACTAGTTCTGTATATGCTGTGGCTATATCCAGTGATTCAGAGTTCATCGTATCGGGAAGTGCAGATTATACGGTGAGACTATGGGACGTCAAGACAGGTACCTGTAAGACCATGAGTGGTCACACTAGTTCTGTATATGCTGTGGCTATATCCAGTGATTCAGAGTTCATCGTATCGGGAAGTTAAGATTAGACGGTGAGACTATGGGACGTCAAGACAGGTACCTGTAAGACCATGAGTGGTCACACTAGTTCTGTATATGCTGTGGCTATATCCAGTGATTCAGAGTTCATCGTATCGGGAAGTGCAGATTATACGGTGAGACTATGGGACGTCAAGACAGGTACCTGTAAGACCATGAGTGGTCACACTAGTTATGTATATGCTGTGGCTATATCCAGTGATTCAGAGTTCATCGTATCGGGAAGTTAAGATTAGAC
>CAMPDV010003331.1:0-43009 GCA_946699065.1 Loxodes magnus | reverse complement strand
CTTTTCTTACTTTACTTCTTCACTTTTCTAAATACTTATTACTTCTCAAAGCATACTCCTTAAATCTGAAACTCAACCTTCTTTTCTTACTTTACTTCTTCACTTTTCTAAATACTTATTACTTCTCAAAGCATACTCCTTAAATCGAAACTCTATCTTCTTTTATTACTTTACTTCTTCACTTTTCTAAATACTCATTACTTCTTAAAGCATACTCCTTAAAACTAAAACTCTATCTTCTTTTCTTACTTTACTTCTTCACTTTTCTAAATACTTATTACTTATCAAAACATACTCCTTAAATCTGAAACTCAACCTTCTTTTCTTACTTTACTTCTTCACTTTTCTAAATACTTATTACTTCTCAAAGCATACTCCTTAAATCTGAAACTCTATCTTCTTTTCTTACTTTACTTCTTCACTTTTCTAAATACTTATTACTTCTCAAAGCATACTCCTTAAATCTGAAACTCTATCTTCTTTTCTTACTTTACTTCTTCACTTCTCAAAATACTTATTACTTCTCAAAGCATACTCCTTAAAACTGAAATTCAACTTTCTTTTCTTACTTTACTTCTTCACTTTTCTAAATACTTATTACTTCTCAAAGCATACTCCTTAAAACTAAAACTCTATCTTCTTTTCTTACTTTACTTCTTCACTTTTCTAAATACTTATTACTTCTCAAAGCATACTCCTTAAAACTAAAACTCTATCTTCTTTTCTTACTTTACTTCTTCACTTTTCTAAATACTTATTACTTCTCAAAGCATATTCACTCAAACTGAAACTCAATCTTCTTTTCTTACTTTACTTCTTCACTTCTCAAAATACTTATTACTTCTCAAAGCATACTCCTTAAAACTTAATCTCTTCTTCTTTTCTTACTTTACTTCTTCACTTTTCTAAATACTTATTACTTCTCAAAGCATACTCCTTAAAACTGAAACTCTATCTTCTTTTCTTACTTTACTTATTCACTTCTCAAAATACTTATTACTTCTCAAAGCATACTCCTTAAATCTGAAATTCAACTTTCTTTTCTTACTTACTTCTTCACTTCTCAAAATACTTATTACTTCTCAAAGCATACTCCTTAAAACTAAAACTCTATCTTCTTTTCTTACTTTACTTCTTCACTTTTCTAAATACTTATTACTTCTCAAAGCATACTCCTTAAATCTGAAACTCTATCTTCTTTTCTTACTTTACTTCTTCACTTTTCTAAATACTTAGTACTTCTCAAAGCATACTCCTTAAAACTGAAATTCAACTTTCTTTTCTTACTTTACTTCTTCACTTTTCTAAATACTTATTACTTCTTAAAGCATACTCCTTAAATCTGAAACTCTATCTTCTTTTCTTACTTTACTTCTTCACTTTTCTAAATACTTATTACTTCTCAAAGCATACTCCTTAAAACTGAAACTCAACTTTCTTTTCTTACTTTACTTCTTCAGTTTTCTAAATACTTATTACTTCTCAAAGCATACTCCTTAAAACTGAAACTCAACCTTCTTTTCTTACTTTACTTCTTCACTTTTCTAAATACTTATTACTTCTCAAAGCATACACCTTAAAACTGAAACTCAACCTTCTTTTCTTACTTTACTTCTTCACTTTTCTAATTACTTATTACTTCTCAAAGCATACTCCTTAAATCTGAAATTCAACTTTCTTTTCTTACTTTACTTCTTCACTTTTCTAAATACTTATTACTTCTCAAAGCATACTCCTTAAAACTGAAATTCAACCTTCTTTTCTTACTTTACTTCTTCACTTTTCTAAATACTTATTACTTCTCAAAGCATACTCCTTAAAACTGAAACTCTATCTTCTTTTCTTACTTTACTTCTTCACTTTTCTAAATACTTATTACTTCTCAAAGCATACTCCTTAAAACTGAAACTCAACCTTCTTTTCTTACTTTACTTCTTCACTTTTCTAAATACTTAGTACTTCTCAAAGCATACTCCTTAAATCTGAAACTCTATCTTCTTTTCTTACTTTACTTCTTCACTTTTCTAAATACTTATTACTTCTCAAAGCATACTCCTTAAATCTGAAATTCAACTTTCTTTTCTTACTTTACTTCTTCACTTTTCTAAATACTTATTACTTCTCAAAGCATACTCCTTAAAACTGAAACTCTATCTTCTTTTCTTACTTTACTTCTTCACTTTTCTAAATACTTATTACTTCTCAAAGCATACTCCTTAAATCTGAAATTCAACTTTCTTTTCTTACTTTACTTTTTCACTTCTCAAAATACTTAGTACTTCTCAAAGCATATTCACTCAAACTGAAACTCAACCTTCTTTTCTTACTTTACTTCTTCACTTTTCTAAATACTTATTACTTCTCAAAGCATACACCTTAAAACTGAAACTCAACCTTCTTTTCTTACTTTACTTCTTCACTTTTCTAAATACTTATTACTTCTCAAAGCATACTCCTTAAATCTGAAATTCAACTTTCTTTTCTTACTTTACTTCTTCACTTTTCTAAATACTTATTACTTCTCAAAGCATACTCCTTAAAACTGAAACTCTATCTTCTTTTCTTACTTTACTTCTTCACTTTTCTAAATAATTTTTACATCTCAAAGCATACTCCTTAAAACTGAAATTCAACTTTCTTTTCTTACTTTACTTTTTCACTTCTCAAAATACTTAGTACTTCTCAAAGCATATTCACTCAAACTGAAACTCAACCTTCTTTTCTTACTTTACTTCTTCACTTTTCTAAATACTTATTACTTCTCAAAGCATACTCCTTAAATCTGAAACTCTATCTTCTTTTCTTACTTTACTTCTTCACTTTTCTAAATAATTTTTACATCTCAAAGCATACTCCTTAAAACTGAAATTCAACTTTCTTTTCTTACTTTACTTTTTCACTTCTCAAAATACTTAGTACTTCTCAAAGCATATTCACTCAAACTGAAACTCAACCTTCTTTTCTTACTTTACTTCTTCACTTTTCTAAATACTTAGTACTTCTCAAAGCATACTCCTTAAATCTGAAACTCTATCTTCTTTTCTTACTTTACTTCTTCACTTTTCTAAATACTTATTACTTCTCAAAGCATACTCCTTAAATCTGAAACTCTATCTTCTTTTCTTACTTTACTTCTTCACTTCTCAAAATACTTATTACTTCTCAAAGCATACTCCTTAAATCTGAAATTCAACTTTCTTTTCTTACTTACTTCTTCACTTCTCAAAATACTTATTACTTCTCAAAGCATACTCCTTAAAACTAAAACTCTATCTTCTTTTCTTACTTTACTTCTTCACTTTTCTAAATACTTATTACTTCTCAAAGCATACTCCTTAAATCTGAAACTCTATCTTCTTTTCTTACTTTACTTCTTCACTTTTCTAAATACTTATTACTTCTCAAAGCATACTCCTTAAATCTGAAACTCTATCTTCTTTTCTTACTTTACTTCTTCACTTTTCTAAATACTTATTACTTCTCAAAGCATACTCCTTAAATCTGAAACTCTATCTTCTTTTCTTACTTTACTTATTCACTTTTCTAAATACTTATTACTTCTCAAAGCATACTCCTTAAATCTGAAATTCAACTTTCTTTTCTTACTTTACTTCTTCACTTTTCTAAATACTTATTACTTCTCAAAGCATACTCCTTAAATCTGAAATTCAACTTTCTTTTCTTACTTTACTTCTTCACTTTTCTAAATACTTATTACTTCTCAAAGCATACTCCTTAAATCTGAAACTCTATCTTCTTTTCTTACTTTACTTCTTCACTTTTCTAAATACTTATTACTTCTCAAAGCATACTCCTTAAAACTGAAATTCAACCTTCTTTTCTTACTTTACTTCTTCACTTTTCTAAATACTTATTACTTCTCAAAGCATACTCCTTAAAACTGAAACTCTATCTTCTTTTCTTACTTTACTTCTTCACTTTTCTAAATACTTATTACTTCTCAAAGCATACTCCTTAAAACTGAAATTCAACCTTCTTTTCTTACTTTACTTCTTCACTTTTCTAAATACTTAGTACTTCTCAAAGCATACTCCTTAAATCTGAAACTCTATCTTCTTTTCTTACTTTACTTCTTCACTTTTCTAAATACTTATTACTTCTCAAAGCATACACCTTAAAACTGAAACTCAACCTTCTTTTCTTACTTTACTTCTTCACTTTTCTAAATACTTATTACTTCTCAAAGCATACTCCTTAAATCTGAAATTCAACTTTCTTTTCTTACTTTACTTCTTCACTTTTCTAAATACTTATTACTTCTCAAAGCATACTCCTTAAAACTGAAATTCAACCTTCTTTTCTTACTTTACTTCTTCACTTTTCTAAATACTTATTACTTCTCAAAGCATATTCACTCAAACTGAAACTCAACCTTCTTTTCTTACTTTACTTCTTCACTTTTCTAAATACTTATTACTTCTCAAAGCATACACCTTAAAACTGAAACTCAACCTTCTTTTCTTACTTTACTTCTTCACTTTTCTAAATACTTATTACTTCTCAAAGCATACTCCTTAAAACTGAAACTCTATCTTCTTTTCTTACTTTACTTCTTCACTTTTCTAAATACTTATTACTTCTCAAAGCATACTCCTTAAAACTGAAACTCTATCTTCTTTTCTTACTTTACTTCTTCACTTTTCTAAATAATTTTTACATCTCAAAGCATACTCCTTAAAACTGAAATTCAACTTTCTTTTCTTACTTTACTTTTTCACTTCTCAAAATACTTAGTACTTCTCAAAGCATATTCACTCAAACTGAAACTCAACCTTCTTTTCTTACTTTACTTCTTCACTTTTCTAAATACTTAGTACTTCTCAAAGCATACTCCTTAAATCTGAAACTCTATCTTCTTTTCTTACTTTACTTCTTCACTTTTCTAAATACTTATTACTTCTCAAAGCATATTCACTCAAACTGAAACTCTATCTTCTTTTCTTACTTTACTTCTTCACTTCTCAAAATACTTATTACTTCTCAAAGCATACTCCTCAAAACTGAAACTCTATCTTCTTTTCTTACTTTACTTCTTCACTTTTCTAAATACTTATTACTTCTCAAAGTATACTCCTCAAAACTGAAACTCTATCTTCTTTTCTTACTTTACTTCTTCACTTTTCTAAATACTTATTACTTCTCAAAGCATACTCCTTAAAACTGAAACTCAACCTTCTTTTCTTACTTTACTTCTTCACTTTTCTAAATACTCATTACTTCTCAAAGCATACTCCTTAAATCTGAAACTCTATCTTCTTTTATTACTTTACTTCTTCACTTTTCTAAATACTCATTACTTCTTAAAGCATACTCCTTAAATCTGAAACTCTATCTTCTTTTCTTACTTTACTTCTTCACTTTTCTAAATACTTATTACTTCTCAAAGCATACTCCTTAAATCTGAAACTCAACCTTCTTTTCTTACTTTACTTCTTACCTTTTCTAAATACTTATTACTTCTCAAAGCATACTCCTTAAATCTGAAACTCTATCTTCTTTTATTACTTTACTTCTTCACTTTTCTAAATACTCATTACTTCTTAAAGCATACTCCTTAAAACTAAAACTCTATCTTCTTTTCTTACTTTACTTCTTCACTTTTCTAAATACTTATTACTTCTCAAAGCATACTCCTTAAATCTGAAACTCTATCTTCTTTTCTTACTTTACTTCTTCACTTTTCTAAATACTTATTACTTCTCAAAGCATACTCCTTAAATCTGAAACTCTATCTTCTTTTCCTACTTTACTTCTTCACTTTTCTAAATACTTATTACTTCTCAAAGCATACTCCTTAAATCTGAAATTCAACTTTCTTTTCTTACTTTACTTCTTCAGTTTTCTAAATACTTATTACTTCTCAAAGCATACTCCTTAAAACTGAAACTCTATCTTCTTTTATTACTTTACTTCTTCACTTTTCTAAATACTTAGTACTTCTCAAAGCATACTCCTTAAAACTGAAATTCAACTTTCTTTTCTTACTTTACTTCTTCACTTCTCAAAATACTTAGTACTTCTCAAAGCATACTCCTTAAAACTGAAACTCTATCTTCTTTTCTTACTCTACTTCTTCACTTTTCTAAATACTTAATACTTCTCAAAGCATACTCCTTAAAACTGAAACTCTATCTTCTTTTCTTACTTTACTTCTTCACTTTTCTAAATACTTATTACTTCTCAAAGCATACTCCTTAAATCTGAAACTCTATCTTCTTTTCTTACTTTACTTCTTCACTTTTCTAAATAATTTTTACATCTCAAAACATACTCCTTAAAACTGAAATTCAACTTTCTTTTCTTACTTTACTTCTTCACTTCTCAAAATACTTATTACTTCTCAAAGCATACTCCTTAAAACTAAAACTCTATCTTCTTTTCTTACTTTACTTCTTCACTTTTCTAAATACTTATTACTTCTCAAAGCATACTCC
This sequence comes from Loxodes magnus, assembly GCA_946699065.1. NCBI lineage: Eukaryota > Ciliophora > Karyorelictea > Loxodida > Loxodidae > Loxodes > Loxodes magnus. The sequence continues at coordinate 36,554 of CAMPDV010003331.1, read as the reverse complement.
TTAAATCTGAAACTCTATCTTCTTTTCTTACTTTACTTCTTCACTTTTCTAAATACTTATTACTTCTCAAAGCATACTCCTTAAATCTGAAACTCTATCTTCTTTTCTTACTTTACTTCTTCACTTTTCTAAATACTTATTACTTCTCAAAGCATACTCCTTAAATCTGAAACTCTATCTTCTTTTATTACTTTACTTCTTCACTTTTCTAAATACTTAGTACTTCTCAAAGCATACTCCTTAAAACTGAAATTCAACTTTCTTTTCTTACTTTACTTCTTCACTTCTCAAAATACTTATTACTTCTCAAAGTATACTCCTCAAAACTGAAACTCTATCTTCTTTTCTTACTTTACTTCTTCACTTTTCTAAATACTTATTACTTCTCAAAGCATACTCCTTAAATCTGAAACTCTATCTTCTTTTCTTACTTTACTTCTTCACTTTTCTAAATACTTATTACTTCTCAAAGCATACTCCTTAAAACTGAAATTCAACTTTCTTTTCTTACTTTACTTCTTCACTTTTCTAAATACTTATTACTTCTCAAAGCATACTCCTTAAAACTGAAACTCTATCTTCTTTTCTTACTTTACTTCTTCACTTTTCTAAATACTTATTACTTCTCAAAGCATACTCCTTAAATCTGAAATTCAACTTTCTTTTCTTACTTTACTTCTTCACTTTTCTAAATACTTATTACTTCTCAAAGCATACTCCTTAAAACTAAAACTCTATCTTCTTTTCTTACTTTACTTCTTCACTTTTCTAAATACTTATTACTTCTCAAAGCATACTCCTTAAAACTAAAACTCTATCTTCTTTTCTTACTTTACTTCTTCACTTTTCTAAATACTTATTACTTCTCAAAGCATACTCCTTAAATCTGAAACTCTATCTTCTTTTCTTACTTTACTTCTTCACTTTTCTAAATACTTATTACTTCTCAAAGCATACTCCTTAAATCTGAAACTCTATCTTCTTTTCTTACTTTACTTCTTCACTTTTCTAAATACTTATTACTTCTCAAAGCATACTCCTTAAATCTGAAACTCTATCTTCTTTTCTTACTTTACTTATTCACTTCTCAAAATACTTATTACTTCTCAAAGCATACTCCTTAAATCTGAAATTCAACTTTCTTTTCTTACTTACTTCTTCACTTCTCAAAATACTTATTACTTCTCAAAGCATACTCCTTAAAACTAAAACTCTATCTTCTTTTCTTACTTTACTTCTTCACTTTTCTAAATACTTATTACTTCTCAAAGCATACTCCTTAAATCTGAAACTCTATCTTCTTTTCTTACTTTACTTCTTCACTTTTCTAAATACTTATTACTTCTCAAAGCATACTCCTTAAAACTGAAATTCAACCTTCTTTTCTTACTTTACTTCTTCACTTTTCTAAATACTTATTACTTCTTAAAGCATACTCCTTAAATCTGAAACTCTATCTTCTTTTCTTACTTTACTTATTCACTTCTCAAAATACTTATTACTTCTCAAAGCATACTCCTTAAATCTGAAATTCAACTTTCTTTTCTTACTTACTTTTTCACTTTTCTAAATACTTATTACTTCTCAAAGCATACACCTTAAAACTGAAACTCAACCTTCTTTTCTTACTTTACTTCTTCACTTTTCTAAATACTTATTACTTCTCAAAGCATACTCCTTAAATCTGAAATTCAACTTTCTTTTCTTACTTTACTTCTTCACTTTTCTAAATACTTATTACTTCTCAAAGCATACTCCTTAAAACTAAAACTCTATCTTCTTTTCTTACTTTACTTCTTCACTTTTCTAAATACTTATTACTTCTCAAAGCATACTCCTTAAATCTGAAACTCTATCTTCTTTTCTTACTTTACTTCTTCACTTTTCTAAATACTTATTACTTCTCAAAGCATACTCCTTAAAACTAAAACTCTATCTTCTTTTCTTACTTTACTTCTTCACTTTTCTAAATACTTATTACTTCTCAAAGCATACTCCTTAAATCTGAAATTCAACTTTCTTTTCTTACTTTACTTCTTCACTTTTCTAAATACTTATTACTTCTCAAAGCATACTCCTTAAATCTGAAACTCTATCTTCTTTTCTTACTTTACTTCTTCACTTTTCTAAATACTTATTACTTCTCAAAGCATACTCCTTAAATCTGAAATTCAACTTTCTTTTCTTACTTTACTTCTTCACTTTTCTAAATACTTATTACTTCTCAAAGCATACTCCTTAAAACTAAAACTCTATCTTCTTTTCTTACTTTACTTCTTCACTTTTCTAAATACTTATTACTTCTCAAAGCATACTCCTTAAATCTGAAACTCTATCTTCTTTTCTTACTTTACTTCTTCACTTTTCTAAATACTTATTACTTCTCAAAGCATACTCCTTAAATCTGAAACTCTATCTTCTTTTCTTACTTTACTTCTTCACTTTTCTAAATACTTATTACTTCTCAAAGCATACTCCTTAAATCTGAAATTCAACTTTCTTTTCTTACTTACTTCTTCACTTCTCAAAATACTTATTACTTCTCAAAGCATACTCCTTAAAACTAAAACTCTATCTTCTTTTCTTACTTTACTTCTTCACTTTTCTAAATACTTAGTACTTCTCAAAGCATACTCCTTAAATCTGAAACTCTATCTTCTTTTCTTACTTTACTTCTTCACTTTTCTAAATACTTATTACTTCTCAAAGCATACTCCTTAAATCTGAAACTCTATCTTCTTTTCTTACTTTACTTCTTCACTTCTCAAAATACTTATTACTTCTCAAAGCATACTCCTTAAATCTGAAACTCTATCTTCTTTTCTTACTTTACTTCTTCACTTTTCTAAATACTTATTACTTCTCAAAGCATACTCCTTAAAACTGAAACTCAACTTTCTTTTCTTACTTTACTTCTTCACTTTTCTAAATACTTATTACTTCTCAAAGCATACTCCTTAAAACTGAAACTCAACCTTCTTTTCTTACTTTACTTCTTCACTTTTCTAAATACTTATTACTTCTCAAAGCATACACCTTAAAACTGAAACTCAACCTTCTTTTCTTACTTTACTTCTTCACTTTTCTAAATACTTATTACTTCTCAAAGCATACTCCTTAAATCTGAAATTCAACTTTCTTTTCTTACTTTACTTCTTCACTTTTCTAAATACTTATTACTTCTCAAAGCATACTCCTTAAAACTGAAATTCAACCTTCTTTTCTTACTTTACTTCTTCACTTTTCTAAATACTTATTACTTCTCAAAGCATACTCCTTAAAACTGAAACTCTATCTTCTTTTCTTACTTTACTTCTTCACTTTTCTAAATACTTATTACTTCTCAAAGCATACTCCTTAAAACTGAAACTCAACCTTCTTTTCTTACTTTACTTCTTCACTTTTCTAAATACTTAGTACTTCTCAAAGCATACTCCTTAAATCTGAAACTCTATCTTCTTTTCTTACTTTACTTCTTCACTTTTCTAAATACTTATTACTTCTCAAAGCATACTCCTTAAATCTGAAATTCAACTTTCTTTTCTTACTTTACTTCTTCACTTTTCTAAATACTTATTACTTCTCAAAGCATACTCCTTAAAACTGAAACTCTATCTTCTTTTCTTACTTTACTTCTTCACTTTTCTAAATACTTATTACTTCTCAAAGCATACTCCTTAAATCTGAAATTCAACTTTCTTTTCTTACTTTACTTCTTCACTTCTCAAAATACTTAGTACTTCTCAAAGCATATTCACTCAAACTGAAACTCAACCTTCTTTTCTTACTTTACTTCTTCACTTTTCTAAATACTTATTACTTCTCAAAGCATACACCTTAAAACTGAAACTCAACCTTCTTTTCTTACTTTACTTCTTCACTTTTCTAAATACTTATTACTTCTCAAAGCATACTCCTTAAATCTGAAATTCAACTTTCTTTTCTTACTTTACTTCTTCACTTTTCTAAATACTTATTACTTCTCAAAGCATACTCCTTAAAACTGAAACTCTATCTTCTTTTCTTACTTTACTTCTTCACTTTTCTAAATAATTTTTACATCTCAAAGCATACTCCTTAAAACTGAAACTCTATCTTCTTTTCTTACTTTACTTCTTCACTTTTCTAAATACTTATTACTTCTCAAAGCATACTCCTTAAAACTGAAACTCTATCTTCTTTTCTTACTTTACTTCTTCACTTCTCAAAATACTTATTACTTCTCAAAGCATACTCCTTAAAACTGAAACTCTATCTTCTTTTCTTACTTTACTTCTTCACTTTTCTAAATACTTATTACTTCTCAAAGCATACTCCTTAAATCTGAAATTCAACTTTCTTTTCTTACTTTACTTCTTCACTTCTCAAAATACTTATTACTTCTCAAAGCATACTCCTTAAAACTGAAACTCTATCTTCTTTTCTTACTTTACTTCTTCACTTTTCTAAATACTTATTACTTCTCAAAGCATACTCCTTAAATCTGAAATTCAACTTTCTTTTCTTACTTTACTTCTTCACTTTTCTAAATACTTATTACTTCTCAAAGCATACTCCTTAAAACTGAAACTCTATCTTCTTTTCTTACTTTACTTTTTCACTTTTCTAAATACTTATTACTTCTCAAAGCATACTCCTTAAATCTGAAATTCAACTTTCTTTTCTTACTTTACTTCTTCACTTTTCTAAATACTTATTACTTCTCAAAGCATACTCCTTAAAACTAAAACTCTATCTTCTTTTCTTACTTTACTTCTTCACTTTTCTAAATACTTAGTACTTCTCAAAGCATACTCCTTAAATCTGAAACTCTATCTTCTTTTCTTACTTTACTTCTTCACTTTTCTAAATACTTATTACTTCTCAAAGCATACTCCTTAAATCTGAAACTCTATCTTCTTTTCTTACTTTACTTCTTCACTTTTCTAAATACTTATTACTTCTCAAAGCATACTCCTCAAAACTGAAACTCTATCTTCTTTTCTTACTTTACTTCTTCACTTTTCTAAATACTTATTACTTCTCAAAGCATACACCTTAAAACTGAAACTCAACCTTCTTTTCTTACTTTACTTCTTCACTTTTCTAAATACTTATTACTTCTCAAAGCATACTCCTTAAATCTGAAATTCAACTTTCTTTTCTTACTTACTTCTTCACTTTTCTAAATACTTATTACTTCTCAAAGCATACTCCTTAAATCTGAAATTCAACTTTCTTTTCTTACTTTACTTCTTCACTTTTCTAAATACTTATTACTTCTCAAAGCATACTCCTTAAATCTGAAACTCTATCTTCTTTTCTTACTTTACTTCTTCACTTTTCTAAATACTTATTACTTCTCAAAGCATACTCCTTAAAACTGAAATTCAACCTTCTTTTCTTACTTTACTTCTTCACTTTTCTAAATACTTATTACTTCTCAAAGCATACTCCTTAAAACTGAAACTCTATCTTCTTTTCTTACTTTACTTCTTCACTTTTCTAAATACTTATTACTTCTCAAAGCATACTCCTTAAATCTGAAATTCAACTTTCTTTTCTTACTTTACTTCTTCAGTTTTCTAAATACTTATTACTTCTCAAAGCATACTCCTTAAAACTGAAACTCAACCTTCTTTTCTTACTTTACTTCTTCACTTTTCTAAATACTTATTACTTCTCAAAGCATACACCTTAAAACTGAAACTCAACCTTCTTTTCTTACTTTACTTCTTCACTTTTCTAAATACTTATTACTTCTCAAAGCATACTCCTTAAATCTGAAATTCAACTTTCTTTTCTTACTTTACTTCTTCACTTTTCTAAATACTTATTACTTCTCAAAGCATACTCCTTAAATCTGAAACTCTATCTTCTTTTCTTACTTTACTTCTTCACTTTTCTAAATACTTATTACTTCTCAAAGCATACTCCTTAAATCTGAAACTCTATCTTCTTTTCTTACTTTACTTATTCACTTTTCTAAATACTTATTACTTCTCAAAGCATACTCCTTAAATCTGAAATTCAACTTTCTTTTCTTACTTTACTTCTTCACTTTTCTAAATACTTATTACTTCTCAAAGCATACTCCTTAAATCTGAAATTCAACTTTCTTTTCTTACTTTACTTCTTCACTTTTCTAAATACTTATTACTTCTCAAAGCATACTCCTTAAAACTGAAACTCTATCTTCTTTTCTTACTTTACTTCTTCACTTTTCTAAATAATTTTTACATCTCAAAGCATACTCCTTAAAACTGAAATTCAACTTTCTTTTCTTACTTTACTTTTTCACTTCTCAAAATACTTAGTACTTCTCAAAGCATATTCACTCAAACTGAAACTCAACCTTCTTTTCTTACTTTACTTCTTCACTTTTCTAAATACTTAGTACTTCTCAAAGCATACTCCTTAAATCTGAAACTCTATCTTCTTTTCTTACTTTACTTCTTCACTTTTCTAAATACTTATTACTTCTCAAAGCATACTCCTTAAAACTGAAACTCTATCTTCTTTTCTTACTTTACTTCTTCACTTCTCAAAATACTTATTACTTCTCAAAGCATACTCCTTAAAACTGAAACTCTATCTTCTTTTCTTACTTTACTTCTTCACTTTTCTAAATACTTATTACTTCTCAAAGCATACTCCTTAAATCTGAAATTCAACTTTCTTTTCTTACTTTACTTCTTCACTTTTCTAAATACTTATTACTTCTCAAAGCATACTCCTTAAAACTGAAACTCTATCTTATTTTCTTACTTTACTTCTTCACTTTTCAAAATACTTATTACTTCTCAAAGCATACTCCTTAAAACTGAAACTCTATCTTCTTTTCTTACTTTACTTCTTCACTTTTCTAAATACTTATTACATCTCAAAACATACTCCTTAAAACTGAAATTCAACTTTCTTTTCTTACTTTACTTCTTCACTTTTCTAAATACTTATTACTTCTCAAAGCATATTCACTCAAACTGAAACTCAATCTTCTTTTCTTACTTTACTTCTTCACTTCTCAAAATACTTATTACTTCTCAAAGCATACTCCTTAAAACTTAATCTCTTCTTCTTTTCTTACTTTACTTCTTCACTTTTCTAAATACTTATTACTTCTCAAAGCATACTCCTTAAAACTGAAACTCTATCTTCTTTTCTTACTTTACTTCTTCACTTTTCTAAATACTTATTACTTCTCAAAGCATACTCCTTAAAACTGAAATTCAACCTTCTTTTCTTACTTTACTTCTTCACTTTTCTAAATACTTATTACTTCTCAAAGCATACTCCTTAAATCTGAAACTCTATCTTCTTTTCCTACTTTACTTCTTCACTTTTCTAAATACTTATTACTTCTCAAAGCATACTCCTTAAATCTGAAATTCAACTTTCTTTTCTTACTTTACTTCTTCAGTTTTCTAAATACTTATTACTTCTCAAAGCATACTCCTTAAAACTGAAACTCTATCTTCTTTTCTTACTTTACTTCTTCACTTTTCTAAATACTTATTACTTCTCAAAGCATACTCCTTAAAACTGAAATTCAACTTTCTTTTCTTACTTTACTTCTTCACTTCTCAAAATACTTAGTACTTCTCAAAGCATATTCACTCAAACTGAAACTCAACCTTCTTTTCTTACTTTACTTCTTCACTTTTCTAAATACTTAGTACTTCTCAAAGCATACTCCTTAAATCTGAAACTCTATCTTCTTTTCTTACTTTACTTCTTCACTTTTCTAAATACTTATTACTTCTCAAAGCATACTCCTTAAAACTGAAATTCAACTTTCTTTTCTTACTTTACTTCTTCACTTTTCTAAATACTTATTACTTCTCAAAGCATACTCCTTAAAACTGAAACTCTATCTTCTTTTCTTACTTTACTTCTTCACATTTATTAATAATTATTACTTCTTAAAGTATACTCCTTAAATCTGAAATTCAACTTTCTTTTCTTACTTTACTTCTTCACTTTTCTAAATACTTATTACTTCTCAAAGCATACTCCTTAAATCTGAAACTCAACCTTCTTTTCTTACTTTACTTCTTCACTTTTCTAAATACTTATTACTTCTCAAAGCATACTCCTTAAAACTGAAATTCAACCTTCTTTTCTTACTTTACTTCTTCACTTTTCTAAATACTTATTACTTCTCAAAGCATACTCCTTAAAACTGAAACTCTATCTTCTTTTCTTACTTTACTTCTTCACTTTTCTAAATACTTATTACTTCTCAAAGCATACTCCTTAAAACTGAAACTCTATCTTCTTTTCTTACTTTACTTCTTCACTTTTCTAAATACTTATTACTTCTCAAAGCATACTCCTTAAAACTGAAACTCAACCTTCTTTTCTTACTTTACTTCTTCACTTTTCTAAATACTTATTACTTCTCAAAGCATACTCCTCAAAACTGAAATTCAACTTTCTTTTCTTACTTTACTTCTTCACTTTTCTAAATACTTATTACTTCTCAAAGCATATTCACTCAAACTGAAACTCTATCTTCTTTTCTTACTTTACTTCTTCACTTTTCTAAATACTTATTACATCTCAAAGCATACTCCTTAAATCTGAAACTCTATCTTCTTTTCTTACTTTACTTCTTCACATTTATTAATAATTATTACTTCTTAAAGTATACTCCTTAAAACTGAAATTCAACCTTCTTTTCTTACTTTACTTCTTCACTTTTCTAAATACTTATTACTTCTCAAAGCATACTCCTTAAAACTGAAACTCTATCTTCTTTTCTTACTTTACTTCTTCACTTTTCTAAATACTTATTACTTCTCAAAGCATACTCCTTAAATCTGAAACTCTATCTTCTTTTATTACTTTACTTCTTCAGTTTTCTAAATACTTATTACTTCTCAAAGCATACTCCTTAAAACTGAAACTCTATCTTCTTTTCTTACTTTACTTCTTCACTTTTCTAAATACTTATTACTTCTCAAAGCATACTCCTTAAAACTGAAACTCTATCTTCTTTTCTTACTTTACTTCTTCACTTTTCTAAATACTTATTACTTCTCAAAGCATACTCCTTAAAACTGAAATTCAACTTTCTTTTCTTACTTTACTTCTTCAGTTTTCTAAATACTTATTACTTCTCAAAGCATACTCCTTAAAACTGAAACTCTATCTTCTTTTCTTACTCTACTTCTTCACTTTTCTAAATACTTATTACTTCTCAAAGCATACTCCTTAAAACTGAAACTCTATCTTCTTTTCTTACTTTACTTCTTACCTTCTAGAAATACTTATTACTTCTCAAAGCATACTCCTTAAATCTGAAACTCTATCTTCTTTTATTACTTTACTTCTTCACTTTTCTAAATACTTATTACTTCTCAAAGCATACTCCTTAAAACTGAAATTCAACCTTCTTTTCTTACTTTACTTCTTCACTTTTCTAAATACTTATTACTTCTCAAAGCATACTCCTTAAAACTGAAACTATATCTTCTTTTCCTACTTTACTTCTTCACTTTTCTAAATACTTATTACTTCTCAAAGCATACTCCTTAAATCTGAAATTCAACTTTCTTTTCTTACTTTACTTCTTCACTTTTCTAAATACTTATTACTTCTCAAAGCATATTCACTCAAACTGAAACTCAATCTTCTTTTCTACTTTACTTCTTCACTTCTCAAAATACTTATTACTTCTCAAAGCATACTCCTTAAAACTTAATCTCTTCTTCTTTTCTTACTTTACTTCTTCACTTTTCTAAATACTTATTACTTCTCAAAGCATACTCCTTAAATCTGAAACTCTATCTTCTTTTCTTACTTTACTTCTTCACTTTTCTAAATACTTAGTACTTCTCAAAGCATACTCCTTAAATCTGAAACTCTATCTTCTTTTCTTACTTTACTTCTTCACTTTTCTAAATACTTATTACTTCTCAAAGCATACTCCTTAAATCTGAAATTCAACTTTCTTTTCTTACTTTACTTCTTCAGTTTTCTAAATACTTATTACTTCTCAAAGCATACTCCTTAAAACTTAATCTCTTCTTCTTTTCTTACTTTACTTCTTCACTTTTCTAAATACTTATTACTTCTCAAAGCATACTCCTTAAAACTGAAACTATATCTTCTTTTCCTACTTTACTTCTTCACTTCTCAAAATACTTATTACTTCTCAAAGTATACTCCTCAAAACTGAAACTCAACCTTCTTTTCTTACTTTACTTCTTCACTTTTCTAAATACTTATTACTTCTCAAAGCATACTCCTTAAATCTGAAACTCTATCTTCTTTTCTTACTTTACTTCTTCACTTTTCTAAATACTTATTACTTCTCAAAGCATACTCCTTAAAACTGAAATTCAACTTTCTTTTCTTACTTTACTTCTTCAGTTTTCTAAATACTTATTACTTCTCAAAGCATACTCCTTAAAACTGAAACTCTATCTTCTTTTCTTACTTTACTTCTTCACTTTTCTAAATACTTAGTACTTCTCAAAGCATACTCCTTAAAACTGAAACTCTATCTTCTTTTCTTACTTTACTTTTTCACTTTTCTAAATACTTATTACTTCTCAAAGCATACTCCTTAAAACTGAAACTCTATCTTCTTTTCTTACTTTACTTCTTCAGTTTTCTAAATACTTATTACTTCTCAAAGCATGCTCCTTAAAACTGAAACTCTATCTTTTTTCTTACTTTACTTCTTCACTTTTCTAAATACTTATTACTTCTCAAAGCATACTCCTTAAAACTGAAACTCTATCTTCTTTTCTTACTTTACTTCTTCACTTTTCTAAATACTTATTACTTCTCAAAGCATACTCCTTAAAACTGAAATTCAACCTTCTTTTCTTACTTTACTTCTTCACTTTTCTAAATACTTATTACTTCTCAAAGCATACTCCTTAAAACTGAAACTCTATCTTCTTTTCTTACTTTACTTCTTCACTTTTCTAAATACTTATTACTTCTCAAAGCATACTCCTTTAATCTGAAATTCAACTTTCTTTTCTTACTTTACTTTTTCACTTTTCTAAATACTTATTACTTCTCAAAGCATACTCCTTAAAACTGAAACTCTATCTTCTTTTCTTACTTTACTTCTTCACTTTTCTAAATACTTAGTACTTCTCAAAGCATACTCCTTAAATCTGAAACTCTATCTTCTTTTCTTACTTTACTTTTTCACTTTTCTAAATACTTATTACTTCTCAAAGCATACTCCTTAAAACTGAAATTCAACTTTCTTTTCTTACTTTACTTCTTCACATTTATTAATAATTATTACTTCTTAAAGTATACTCCTTAAAACTGAAACTCAACCTTCTTTTCTTACTTTACTTCTTCACTTTTCTAAATACTTATTACTTCTCAAAGCATACTCCTTAAAACTGAAATTCAACTTTCTTTTCTTACTTTACTTCTTCACTTTTCTAAATACTTATTACTTCTCAAAGCATATTCACTCAAACTGAAACTCTATCTTCTTTTCTTACTTTACTTCTTCACTTTTCTAAATACTTATTACATCTCAAAGCATACTCCTTAAAACTGAAATTCAACTTTCTTTTCTTACTTTACTTCTTCACATTTATTAATAATTATTACTTCTTAAAGTATACTCCTCAAAACTGAAACTCTATCTTCTTTTCTTACTTTACTTCTTCACTTTTCTAAATACTTATTACTTCTCAAAGCATACTCCTTAAAACTGAAACTCTATCTTCTTTTCTTACTTTACTTCTTCACTTTTCTAAATACTTATTACTTATCAAAACATACTCCTTAAAACTGAAACTCTATCTTCTTTTCTTACTTTACTTCTTCACTTTCCTAAATACTAACTTTCTTCTCAAAGCATAATCTTTAAAACTGAAATTCAACTTTCTTTTCTTACTTTACTTCTTCACTTTTCTAAATACTTATTACTTCTCAAAGCATACTCCTTAAAACTGAAACTCTATCTTCTTTTCTTACTTTACTTCTTCACTTTTCTAAATACTTATTACTTCTCAAAGCATACTCCTTAAAACTGAAATTCAACCTTCTTTTCTTACTTTACTTCTTCACTTTTCTAAATACTTATTACTTCTCAAAGCATACTCCTTAAAACTGAAACTCTATCTTCTTTTCTTACTTTACTTTTTCACTTTTCTAAATACTTATTACTTCTCAAAGCATACTCCTTAAAACTAAAACTCTATCTTCTTTTCTTACTTTACTTCTTCACTTTTCTAAATACTTATTACTTCTCAAAGCATACTCCTTAAAACTGAAACTCTATCTTCTTTTCTTACTTTACTTCTTCACTTTTCTAAATACTTATTACTTCTCAAAACATACTCCTTAAAACTGAAACTCTATCTTCTTTTCTTACTTTACTTCTTCACTTCTCAAAATACTTATTACTTCTCAAAGCATACTCCTTAAAACTTAATCTCTTCTTCTTTTCTTACTTTACTTCTTCACTTCTCAAAATACTTATTACTTCTCAAAGCATACTCCTTAAATCTGAAATTCAACTTTCTTTTCTTACTTTACTTCTTCACTTTTCTAAATACTTATTACTTCTCAAAGCATACTCCTTAAAACTGAAATTCAACCTTCTTTTCTTACTTTACTTCTTCACTTTTCTAAATACTTATTACTTCTCAAAGCATACTCCTTAAAACTGAAACTCTATCTTCTTTTCTTACTTTACTTCTTCACTTTTCTAAATACTTATTACTTCTCAAAGCATACTCCTTAAAACTGAAACTCAACCTTCTTTTCTTACTTTACTTCTTCACTTTTCTAAATACTTATTACTTCTCAAAGCATACTCCTTAAAACTGAAACTCTATCTTCTTTTCTTACTTTACTTCTTCACTTTTCTAAATACTTATTACTTCTCAAAGCATACTCCTTAAAACTGAAACTCTATCTTCTTTTCTTACTTTACTTCTTCACTTTTCTAAATACTTATTACTTCTCAAAGCATACTCCTTAAAACTTAATCTCTTCTTCTTTTCTTACTTTACTTCTTCACTTTTCTAAATACTTATTACTTCTCAAAGCATACTCCTTAAAACTGAAACTCTATCTTCTTTTCTTACTTTACTTCTTCACTTTTCTAAATACTTATTACTTCTCAAAGCATACTCCTTAAAACTGAAATTCAACCTTCTTTTCTTACTTTACTTCTTCACTTTTCTAAATACTTATTACTTCTCAAAGCATACTCCTTAAAACTGAAACTCTATCTTCTTTTCTTACTTTACTTCTTCACTTTTCTAAATACTTATTACTTCTCAAAGCATACTCCTTAAATCTGAAACTCTATCTTCTTTTATTACTTTACTTCTTCACTTTTCTAAATACTTAGTACTTCTCAAAGCATACTCCTTAAAACTGAAACTCTATCTTCTTTTCTTACTTTACTTTTTCACTTTTCTAAATACTTATTACTTCTCAAAGCATACTCCTTAAAACTGAAATTCAACTTTCTTTTCTTACTTTACTTCTTCACTTTTCTAAATACTTATTGATTCTCAAAGCATGCTCCTTAAAACTGAAACTCTATCTTCTTTTCTTACTTTACTTCTTCACTTTTCTAAATAATTTTTACATCTCAAAGCATACTCCTTAAAACTGAAATTCAACTTTCTTTTCTTACTTTACTTCTTCACTTTTCTAAATACTTATTGATTCTCAAAGCATGCTCCTTAAAACTGAAACTCTATCTTCTTTTCTTACTCTACTTCTTCACTTTTCTAAATACTTATTACTTCTCAAAGCATACTCCTTAAAACTGAAACTCTATCTTCTTTTCTTACTTTACTTTTTCACTTTTCTAAATACTTATTACTTCTCAAAGCATACTCCTTAAAACTGAAATTCAACTTTCTTTTCTTACTTTACTTCTTCACTTTTCTAAATACTTAGTACTTCTCAAAGCATACTCCTTAAATCTGAAACTCTATCTTCTTTTCTTACTTTACTTCTTCACTTTTCTAAATACTTATTACTTCTCAAAGCATACTCCTTAAAACTGAAACTCTATCTTCTTTTCTTACTTTACTTTTTCACTTTTCTAAATACTTATTACTTCTCAAAGCATACTCCTTAAAACTGAAACTCTATCTTCTTTTCTTACTTTACTTCTTCACTTTTCTAAATACTTAGTACTTCTCAAAGCATACTCCTTAAATCTGAAACTCTATCTTCTTTTCTTACTTTACTTCTTCACTTTTCTAAATACTTATTACTTCTCAAAGCATACTCCTTAAAACTGAAACTCTATCTTCTTTTCTTACTTTACTTCTTCACTTTTCTAAATACTTATTACTTCTCAAAGCATACTCCTTAAAACTGAAATTCAACCTTCTTTTCTTACTTTACTTCTTCACTTTTCTAAATACTTATTACTTCTCAAAGCATACTCCTTAAAACTGAAACTCTATCTTCTTTTCTTACTTTACTTCTTCACTTTTCTAAATACTTATTACTTCTCAAAGCATACTCCTTAAAACTGAAACTCTATCTTCTTTTCTTACTTTACTTCTTCACTTTTCTAAATACTTATTACTTCTCAAAGCATACTCCTTAAAACTGAAACTCTATCTTCTTTTCTTACTTTACTTCTTCAGTTTTCTAAATACTTATTACTTCTCAAAGCATGCTCCTTAAAACTGAAACTCTATCTTTTTTCTTACTTTACTTCTTCACTTTTCTAAATACTTATTACTTCTCAAAGCATACTCCTTAAAACTGAAACTCTATCTTCTTTTCTTACTTTACTTCTTCACTTTTCTAAATACTTATTACTTCTCAAAGCATACTCCTTAAAACTGAAACTCAACTTTCTTTTCTTACTTTACTTCTTCACTTTTCTAAATACTTATTACTTCTCAAAGCATACTCCTTAAAACTGAAACTCTATCTTCTTTTCTTACTTTACTTCTTCACTTTTCTAAATACTTATTACTTCTCAAAGCATACTCCTTAAATCTGAAACTCTATCTTCTTTTATTACTTTACTTCTTCACTTTTCTAAATACTTAGTACTTCTCAAAGCATACTCCTTAAAACTGAAACTCTATCTTCTTTTCTTACTTTACTTTTTCACTTTTCTAAATACTTATTACTTCTCAAAGCATACTCCTTAAAACTGAAATTCAACTTTCTTTTCTTACTTTACTTCTTCACTTTTCTAAATACTTATTGATTCTCAAAGCATGCTCCTTAAAACTGAAACTCTATCTTCTTTTCTTACTTTACTTCTTCACTTTTCTAAATAATTTTTACATCTCAAAGCATACTCCTTAAAACTGAAATTCAACTTTCTTTTCTTACTTTACTTCTTCACTTTTCTAAATACTTATTGATTCTCAAAGCATGCTCCTTAAAACTGAAACTCTATCTTCTTTTCTTACTCTACTTCTTCACTTTTCTAAATACTTATTACTTCTCAAAGCATACTCCTTAAAACTGAAACTCTATCTTCTTTTCTTACTTTACTTTTTCACTTTTCTAAATACTTATTACTTCTCAAAGCATACTCCTTAAAACTGAAATTCAACTTTCTTTTCTTACTTTACTTCTTCACTTTTCTAAATACTTAGTACTTCTCAAAGCATACTCCTTAAATCTGAAACTCTATCTTCTTTTCTTACTTTACTTCTTCACTTTTCTAAATACTTATTACTTCTCAAAGCATACTCCTTAAAACTGAAACTCTATCTTCTTTTCTTACTTTACTTTTTCACTTTTCTAAATACTTATTACTTCTCAAAGCATACTCCTTAAAACTGAAACTCTATCTTCTTTTCTTACTTTACTTCTTCACTTTTCTAAATACTTAGTACTTCTCAAAGCATACTCCTTAAATCTGAAACTCTATCTTCTTTTCTTACTTTACTTCTTCACTTTTCTAAATACTTATTACTTCTCAAAGCATACTCCTTAAAACTGAAACTCTATCTTCTTTTCTTACTTTACTTCTTCACTTTTCTAAATACTTATTACTTCTCAAAGCATACTCCTTAAAACTGAAATTCAACCTTCTTTTCTTACTTTACTTCTTCACTTTTCTAAATACTTATTACTTCTCAAAGCATACTCCTTAAAACTGAAACTCTATCTTCTTTTCTTACTTTACTTCTTCACTTTTCTAAATACTTATTACTTCTCAAAGCATACTCCTTAAAACTGAAACTCTATCTTCTTTTCTTACTTTACTTTTTCACTTTTCTAAATACTTATTACTTCTCAAAGCATACTCCTTAAAACTGAAACTCTATCTTCTTTTCTTACTTTACTTCTTCAGTTTTCTAAATACTTATTACTTCTCAAAGCATGCTCCTTAAAACTGAAACTCTATCTTTTTTCTTACTTTACTTCTTCACTTTTCTAAATACTTATTACTTCTCAAAGCATACTCCTTAAAACTGAAACTCTATCTTCTTTTCTTACTTTACTTCTTCACTTTTCTAAATACTTATTACTTCTCAAAGCATACTCCTTAAAACTGAAACTCAACTTTCTTTTCTTACTTTACTTCTTCACTTTTCTAAATACTTATTACTTCTCAAAGCATACTCCTTAAAACTGAAACTCAACCTTCTTTTCTTACTTTACTTCTTCACTTTTCTAAATACTTATTACTTCTCAAAGCATACTCCTTAAAACTGAAACATTATCTTCTTTTCTTACTTTACTTCTTCACTTCTCAAAATACTTATTACTTCTCAAAGCATACTCCTTAAAACTTAATCTCTATCTTCTTTTATTACTTTACTTCTTCACTTTTCTAAATACTTAGTACTTCTCAAAGCATACTCCTTAAAACTGAAACTCTATCTTCTTTTCTTACTTTACTTTTTCACTTTTCTAAATACTTATTACTTCTCAAAGCATACTCCTTAAAACTTAATCTCTTCTTCTTTTCTTACTTTACTTCTTCACTTTTCTAAATACTTATTACTTCTCAAAGCATACTCCTTAAAACTGAAACTCTATCTTCTTTTCTTACTTTACTTCTTCACTTTTCTAAATACTTATTACTTCTCAAAGCATACTCCTTAAAACTGAAATTCAACCTTCTTTTCTTACTTTACTTCTTCACTTTTCTAAATACTTATTACTTCTCAAAGCATACTCCTTAAAACTGAAACTCTATCTTCTTTTCTTACTTTACTTCTTCACTTTTCTAAATACTTATTACTTCTCAAAGCATACTCCTTAAATCTGAAACTCTATCTTCTTTTATTACTTTACTTCTTCACTTTTCTAAATACTTATTACTTCTCAAAGCATACTCCTTAAAACTGAAACTCTATCTTCTTTTCTTACTTTACTTTTTCACTTTTCTAAATACTTATTACTTCTCAAAGCATACTCCTTAAAACTTAATCTCTTCTTCTTTTCTTACTTTACTTCTTCACTTTTCTAAATACTTATTACTTCTCAAAGCATACTCCTTAAAACTGAAACTCAACCTTCTTTTCTTACTTTACTTCTTCACTTTTCTAAATACTTATTACTTCTCAAAGCATACTCCTTAAAACTGAAACTCTATCTTCTTTTCTTACTTTACTTCTTCACTTTTCTAAATACTTATTACTTCTCAAAGCATATTCACTCAAACTGAAACTCTATCTTCTTTTCTTACTTTACTTCTTCACTTTTCTAAATACTTATTACTTCTCAAAGCATACTCCTTAAAACTTAATCTCTTCTTCTTTTCTTACTTTACTTCTTTACTTTTCTAAATACTTATTACTTCTCAAAGCATACTCCTTAAAACTGAAACTCTATCTTCTTTTCTTACTTTACTTCTTCACTTTTCTAAATACTTATTACTTCTCAAAGCATACTCCTTAAAACTGAAACTCTATCTTCTTTTCTTACTTTACTTCTTCACTTTTCTAAATACTTATTACTTCTCAAAGCATACTCCTTAAATCTGAAATTCAACTTTCTTTTCTTACTTTACTTCTTCACTTTTCTAAATACTTATTACTTCTCAAAGCATACTCCTTAAAACTGAAATTCAACCTTCTTTTCTTACTTTACTTCTTCACTTTTCTAAATACTTATTACTTCTCAAAGCATACTCCTTAAAACTGAAACTCTATCTTCTTTTCTTACTTTACTTCTTCACTTTTCTAAATACTTATTACTTCTCAAAGCATACTCCTTAAATCTGAAATTCAACCTTCTTTTCTTACTTTACTTCTTCACTTCTCAAAATACTTATTACTTCTCAAAGCATACTCCTTAAAACTTAATCTCTTCTTCTTTTCTTACTTTACTTCTTCACTTTTCTAAATACTTATTACTTCTCAAAGCATACTCCTTAAAACTGAAATTCAACCTTCTTTTCTTACTTTACTTCTTCACTTTTCTAAATACTTATTACTTCTCAAAGCATACTCCTTAAAACTGAAACTCTATCTTCTTTTCTTACTTTACTTCTTCACTTTTCTAAATACTTATTACTTCTCAAAGCATATTCACTCAAACTGAAACTCTATCTTCTTTTCTTACTTTACTTCTTCACTTCTCAAAATACTTATTACTTCTCAAAGCATACTCCTTAAAACTGAAATTCAACTTTCTTTTCTTACTTTACTTCTTCACTTTTCTAAATACTTATTACTTCTCAAAGCATACTCCTTAAAACTGAAACTCTATCTTCTTTTCTTACTTTACTTCTTCACTTTTCTAAATACTTATTACTTCTCAAAGCATACTCCTTAAAACTGAAACTCAACTTTCTTTTCTTACTTTACTTCTTCACTTTTCTAAATACTTATTACTTCTCAAAGCATACTCCTTAAAACTGAAACTCTATCTTCTTTTCTTACTTTACTTCTTCACTTTTCTAAATACTTTTTACTTCTCAAAGCATACTCCTTAAAACTGAAACTCTATCTTCTTTTATTACTTTACTTCTTCACTTTTCTAAATACTTAGTACTTCTCAAAGCATACTCCTTAAAACTGAAACTCTATCTTCTTTTCTTACTTTACTTTTTCACTTTTCTAAATACTTATTACTTCTCAAAGCATACTCCTTAAAACTGAAATTCAACTTTCTTTTCTTACTTTACTTCTTCACTTTTCTAAATACTTATTGATTCTCAAAGCATGCTCCTTAAAACTGAAACTCTATCTTCTTTTCTTACTTTACTTCTTCACTTTTCTAAATAATTTTTACATCTCAAAGCATACTCCTTAAAACTGAAATTCAACTTTCTTTTCTTACTTTACTTCTTCACTTTTCTAAATACTTATTACTTATCAAAACATACTCCTTAAAACTG
Organism: Loxodes magnus; assembly: GCA_946699065.1. Lineage (NCBI taxonomy): Eukaryota > Ciliophora > Karyorelictea > Loxodida > Loxodidae > Loxodes > Loxodes magnus. Next base: position 17,281 of record CAMPDV010003331.1, on the reverse strand, counting down.
AAACTCTATCTTCTTTTCTTACTTTACTTCTTCACTTTCCTAAATACTAACTTTCTTCTCAAAGCATAATCTTTAAAACTGAAACTCTATCTTCTTTTCTTACTTTACTTCTTCACTTTTCTAAATACTTAGTACTTCTCAAAGCATACTCCTTAAAACTGAAATTCAACTTTCTTTTCTTACTTTACTTCTTCACTTCTCAAAATACTTATTACTTCTCAAAGTATACTCCTCAAAACTGAAACTCAACCTTCTTTTCTTACTTTACTTCTTCACTTTTCTAAATACTTATTACTTCTCAAAGCATACTCCTTAAAACTGAAATTCAACCTTCTTTTCTTACTTTACTTCTTCACTTTTCTAAATACTTATTACTTCTCAAAGCATACTCCTTAAAACTGAAACTCTATCTTCTTTTCTTACTTTACTTCTTCACTTTTCTAAATACTTATTACTTCTCAAAGCATACTCCTTAAATCTGAAATTCAACCTTCTTTTCTTACTTTACTTCTTCACTTTTCTAAATACTTATTACTTCTCAAAGCATGCTCCTTAAAACTGAAACTCTATCTTCTTTTCTTACTTTACTTCTTCACTTTTCTAAATACTTATTACTTCTCAAAGCATACTCCTTAAAACTGAAACTCAACCTTCTTTTCTTACTTTACTTCTTCACTTTTCTAAATACTTATTACTTCTCAAAGCATACTCCTTAAAACTGAAACTCTATCTTCTTTTCTTACTTTACTTCTTCACTTTTCTAAATACTTATTACTTCTCAAAGCATATTCACTCAAACTGAAATTCAACTTTCTTTTCTTACTTTACTTCTTCACTTTTCTAAATACTTATTACTTCTCAAAGCATACTCCTTAAAACTGAAACTCTATCTTCTTTTCTTACTTTACTTCTTCACTTTTCTAAATACTTATTACTTCTCAAAGCATACTCCTTAAAACTGAAACTCTATCTTCTTTTCTTACTTTACTTTTTCACTTCTCAAAATAATTTTTACATTTCAAAGCATACTCCTTAAATCTGAAATTCAACTTTCTTTTCTTACTTTACTTCTTCACTTTTCTAAATACTTATTACTTCTCAAAGCATATTCACTCAAACTGAAACTCAATCTTCTTTTCTTACTTTACTTCTTCACTTCTCAAAATACTTATTACTTCTCAAAGCATACTCCTTAAAACTTAATCTCTTCTTCTTTTCTTACTTTACTTCTTCACTTTTCTAAATACTTATTACTTCTCAAAGCATACTCCTTAAAACTGAAACTCTATCTTCTTTTCTTACTTTACTTCTTCACTTTTCTAAATACTTAGTACTTCTCAAAGCATACTCCTTAAATCTGAAACTCTATCTTCTTTTCTTACTTTACTTCTTCACTTTTCTAAATACTTATTACTTCTCAAAGCATACTCCTTAAAACTGAAACTCTATCTTCTTTTCCTACTTTACTTCTTCACTTTTCTAAATACTTATTACTTCTCAAAGCATACTCCTTAAATCTGAAATTCAACTTTCTTTTCTTACTTTACTTCTTCAGTTTTCTAAATACTTATTACTTCTCAAAGCATACTCCTTAAAACTGAAACTCTATCTTCTTTTCTTACTTTACTTCTTCACTTTTCTAAATACTTATTACTTCTCAAAGCATACTCCTTAAAACTGAAACTCTATCTTTTTTTCTTACTTTACTTCTTCACTTTTCTAAATACTTATTACTTATCAAAACATACTCCTTAAAACTGAAACTCTATCTTCTTTTCTTACTTTACTTCTTCAGTTTTCTAAATACTTATTACTTCTCAAAGCATACTCCTTAAAACTTAATCTCTTCTTCTTTTCTTACTTTACTTCTTCACTTTTCTAAATACTTATTACTTCTCAAAGCATACTCCTTAAAACTGAAACTCTATCTTCTTTTCTTACTTTACTTCTTCACTTTTCTAAATACTTATTACTTCTCAAAGCATACTCCTTAAAACTGAAACTCTATCTTCTTTTCTTACTTTACTTCTTCACTTTTCTAAATACTTAGTACTTCTCAAAGCATACTCCTTAAAACTGAAATTCAACCTTCTTTTCTTACTTTACTTCTTCACTTTTCTAAATACTTATTACTTCTCAAAGCATACTCCTTAAAACTTAATCTCTTCTTCTTTTCTTACTTTACTTCTTCACTTTTCTAAATACTTATTACTTCTCAAAGCATACTCCTTAAAACTGAAACTCTATCTTCTTTTCTTACTTTACTTCTTCACTTTTCTAAATACTTATTACTTCTCAAAGCATACTCCTTAAAACTGAAATTCAACTTTCTTTTCTTACTTTACTTCTTCACTTTTCTAAATACTTATTACTTCTCAAAGCATACTCCTTAAAACTGAAACTCTATCTTCTTTTCTTACTTTACTTCTTCACTTTTCTAAATACTTATTACTTCTCAAAGCATACTCCTTAAAACTGAAACTCTATCTTCTTTTCTTACTTTACTTCTTCACTTTTCTAAATACTTATTACTTCTCAAAGCATGCTCCTTAAAACTGAAACTCTATCTTCTTTTCTTACTTTACTTCTTCACTTTTCTAAATACTTATTACTTCTCAAAGCATACTCCTTAAAACTGAAATTCAACTTTCTTTTCTTACTTTACTTCTTCACTTTTCTAAATACTTATTACTTCTCAAAGCATACTCCTTAAAACTGAAATTCTATCTTCTTTTCTTACTTTACTTCTTCACTTTGATAAATACTTATTACTTCTCAAAGCATACTCCTTAAAACTTAATCTCTTCTTCTTTTCTTACTTTACTTCTTCACTTTTCTAAATACTTATTACTTCTCAAAGCATACTCCTTAAAACTGAAATTCAACCTTCTTTTCTTACTTTACTTCTTCACTTTTCTAAATACTTATTACTTCTCAAAGCATACTCCTTAAAACTGAAACTCTATCTTCTTTTCTTACTTTACTTCTTCAGTTTTCTAAATACTTATTACTTCTCAAAGCATATTCACTCAAACTGAAACTCTATCTTCTTTTCTTACTTTACTTCTTCACTTCTCAAAATACTTATTACTTCTCAAAGCATACTCCTTAAAACTTAATCTCTTCTTCTTTTCTTACTTTACTTCTTCACTTTTCTAAATACTTATTACTTCTCAAAGCATACTCCTTAAAACTGAAACTCTATCTTCTTTTCTTACTTTACTTCTTCACTTTTCTAAATACTTATTACTTCTCAAAGCATACTCCTTAAAACTTAATCTCTTCTTCTTTTCTTACTTTACTTCTTCACTTTTCTAAATACTTATTACTTCTCAAAGCATACTCCTTAAATCTGAAATTCAACCTTCTTTTCTTACTTTACTTCTTCACTTTTCTAAATACTTATTACTTCTCAAAGCATACTCCTTAAATCTGAAATTCTATCTTCTTTTCTTACTTTACTTCTTCAGTTTTCTAAATACTTATTACTTCTCAAAGCATACTCCTTAAAACTGAAACTCTATCTTCTTTTCTTACTTTACTTCTTCACTTTTCTAAATACTTTTTACTTCTCAAAGCATACTCCTTAAAACTGAAACTCTATCTTCTTTTCTTACTTTACTTCTTCAGTTTTCTAAATACTTATTACTTTTCAAAGCATACTCCTTAAAACTGAAACTCTATCTTCTTTTCTTACTTTACTTTTTCACTTTTCTAAATACTTATTACTTCTCAAAGCATACTCCTTAAAACTGAAATTCAACTTTCTTTTCTTACTTTACTTCTTCACTTTTCTAAATACTTATTGATTCTCAAAGCATGCTCCTTAAAACTGAAACTCTATCTTCTTTTCTTACTTTACTTCTTCACTTTTCTAAATAATTTTTACATCTCAAAGCATACTCCTTAAAACTGAAATTCAACTTTCTTTTCTTACTTTACTTCTTCACTTTTCTAAATACTTATTACTTATCAAAACATACTCCTTAAAACTGAAACTCTATCTTCTTTTCTTACTTTACTTCTTCACTTTCCTAAATACTAACTTTCTTCTCAAAGCATAATCTTTAAAACTGAAACTCTATCTTCTTTTCTTACTTTACTTCTTCACTTTTCTAAATACTTAGTACTTCTCAAAGCATACTCCTTAAAACTGAAATTCAACTTTCTTTTCTTACTTTACTTCTTCACTTCTCAAAATACTTATTACTTCTCAAAGTATACTCCTCAAAACTGAAACTCAACCTTCTTTTCTTACTTTACTTCTTCACTTTTCTAAATACTTATTACTTCTCAAAGCATACTCCTTAAAACTGAAATTCAACCTTCTTTTCTTACTTTACTTCTTCACTTTTCTAAATACTTATTACTTCTCAAAGCATACTCCTTAAAACTGAAACTCTATCTTCTTTTCTTACTTTACTTCTTCACTTTTCTAAATACTTATTACTTCTCAAAGCATACTCCTTAAATCTGAAATTCAACCTTCTTTTCTTACTTTACTTCTTCACTTTTCTAAATACTTATTACTTCTCAAAGCATGCTCCTTAAAACTGAAACTCTATCTTCTTTTCTTACTTTACTTCTTCACTTTTCTAAATACTTATTACTTCTCAAAGCATACTCCTTAAAACTGAAACTCAACCTTCTTTTCTTACTTTACTTCTTCACTTTTCTAAATACTTATTACTTCTCAAAGCATACTCCTTAAAACTGAAACTCTATCTTCTTTTCTTACTTTACTTCTTCACTTTTCTAAATACTTATTACTTCTCAAAGCATATTCACTCAAACTGAAATTCAACTTTCTTTTCTTACTTTACTTCTTCACTTTTCTAAATACTTATTACTTCTCAAAGCATACTCCTTAAAACTGAAACTCTATCTTCTTTTCTTACTTTACTTCTTCACTTTTCTAAATACTTATTACTTCTCAAAGCATACTCCTTAAAACTGAAACTCTATCTTCTTTTCTTACTTTACTTTTTCACTTCTCAAAATAATTTTTACATTTCAAAGCATACTCCTTAAATCTGAAATTCAACTTTCTTTTCTTACTTTACTTCTTCACTTTTCTAAATACTTATTACTTCTCAAAGCATATTCACTCAAACTGAAACTCAATCTTCTTTTCTTACTTTACTTCTTCACTTCTCAAAATACTTATTACTTCTCAAAGCATACTCCTTAAAACTTAATCTCTTCTTCTTTTCTTACTTTACTTCTTCACTTTTCTAAATACTTATTACTTCTCAAAGCATACTCCTTAAAACTGAAACTCTATCTTCTTTTCTTACTTTACTTCTTCACTTTTCTAAATACTTAGTACTTCTCAAAGCATACTCCTTAAATCTGAAACTCTATCTTCTTTTCTTACTTTACTTCTTCACTTTTCTAAATACTTATTACTTCTCAAAGCATACTCCTTAAAACTGAAACTCTATCTTCTTTTCCTACTTTACTTCTTCACTTTTCTAAATACTTATTACTTCTCAAAGCATACTCCTTAAATCTGAAATTCAACTTTCTTTTCTTACTTTACTTCTTCAGTTTTCTAAATACTTATTACTTCTCAAAGCATACTCCTTAAAACTGAAACTCTATCTTCTTTTCTTACTTTACTTCTTCACTTTTCTAAATACTTATTACTTCTCAAAGCATACTCCTTAAAACTGAAACTCTATCTTTTTTTCTTACTTTACTTCTTCACTTTTCTAAATACTTATTACTTATCAAAACATACTCCTTAAAACTGAAACTCTATCTTCTTTTCTTACTTTACTTCTTCAGTTTTCTAAATACTTATTACTTCTCAAAGCATACTCCTTAAAACTTAATCTCTTCTTCTTTTCTTACTTTACTTCTTCACTTTTCTAAATACTTATTACTTCTCAAAGCATACTCCTTAAAACTGAAACTCTATCTTCTTTTCTTACTTTACTTCTTCACTTTTCTAAATACTTATTACTTCTCAAAGCATACTCCTTAAAACTGAAACTCTATCTTCTTTTCTTACTTTACTTCTTCACTTTTCTAAATACTTAGTACTTCTCAAAGCATACTCCTTAAAACTGAAATTCAACCTTCTTTTCTTACTTTACTTCTTCACTTTTCTAAATACTTATTACTTCTCAAAGCATACTCCTTAAAACTTAATCTCTTCTTCTTTTCTTACTTTACTTCTTCACTTTTCTAAATACTTATTACTTCTCAAAGCATACTCCTTAAAACTGAAACTCTATCTTCTTTTCTTACTTTACTTCTTCACTTTTCTAAATACTTATTACTTCTCAAAGCATACTCCTTAAAACTGAAATTCAACTTTCTTTTCTTACTTTACTTCTTCACTTTTCTAAATACTTATTACTTCTCAAAGCATACTCCTTAAAACTGAAACTCTATCTTCTTTTCTTACTTTACTTCTTCACTTTTCTAAATACTTATTACTTCTCAAAGCATACTCCTTAAAACTGAAACTCTATCTTCTTTTCTTACTTTACTTCTTCACTTTTCTAAATACTTATTACTTCTCAAAGCATGCTCCTTAAAACTGAAACTCTATCTTCTTTTCTTACTTTACTTCTTCACTTTTCTAAATACTTATTACTTCTCAAAGCATACTCCTTAAAACTGAAATTCAACTTTCTTTTCTTACTTTACTTCTTCACTTTTCTAAATACTTATTACTTCTCAAAGCATACTCCTTAAAACTGAAACTCTATCTTCTTTTCTTACTTTACTTCTTCACTTTTCTAAATACTTATTACTTCTCAAAGCATACTCCTTAAAACTTAATCTCTTCTTCTTTTCTTACTTTACTTCTTCACTTTTCTAAATACTTATTACTTCTCAAAGCATACTCCTTAAAACTGAAATTCAACCTTCTTTTCTTACTTTACTTCTTCACTTTTCTAAATACTTATTACTTCTCAAAGCATACTCCTTAAAACTGAAACTCTATCTTCTTTTCTTACTTTACTTCTTCAGTTTTCTAAATACTTATTACTTCTCAAAGCATACTCCTTAAATCTGAAACTCTATCTTCTTTTCTTACTTTACTTCTTCACTTCTCAAAATACTTATTACTTCTCAAAGCATACTCCTTAAAACTTAATCTCTTCTTCTTTTCTTACTTTACTTCTTCACTTTTCTAAATACTTATTACTTCTCAAAGCATACTCCTTAAAACTGAAACTCTATCTTCTTTTCTTACTTTACTTCTTCACTTTTCTAAATACTTATTACTTCTCAAAGCATACTCCTTAAAACTTAATCTCTTCTTCTTTTCTTACTTTACTTCTTCACTTTTCTAAATACTTATTACTTCTCAAAGCATACTCCTTAAAACTGAAACTCTATCTTCTTTTCTTACTTTACTTCTTCACTTTTCTAAATACTTATTACTTCTCAAAGCATACTCCTTAAATCTGAAATTCTATCTTCTTTTCTTACTTTACTTCTTCAGTTTTCTAAATACTTATTACTTCTCAAAGCATACTCCTTAAAACTGAAACTCTATCTTCTTTTCTTACTTTACTTCTTCACTTTTCTAAATACTTTTTACTTCTCAAAGCATACTCCTTAAAACTGAAACTCTATCTTCTTTTCTTACTTTACTTCTTCAGTTTTCTAAATACTTATTACTTTTCAAAGCATACTCCTTAAAACTGAAACTCTATCTTCTTTTCTTACTTTACTTTTTCACTTTTCTAAATACTTATTACTTCTCAAAGCATACTCCTTAAAACTGAAATTCAACTTTCTTTTCTTACTTTACTTCTTCACTTTTCTAAATACTTATTGATTCTCAAAGCATGCTCCTTAAAACTGAAACTCTATCTTCTTTTCTTACTTTACTTCTTCACTTTTCTAAATAATTTTTACATCTCAAAGCATACTCCTTAAAACTGAAATTCAACTTTCTTTTCTTACTTTACTTCTTCACTTTTCTAAATACTTATTACTTATCAAAACATACTCCTTAAAACTGAAACTCTATCTTCTTTTCTTACTTTACTTCTTCACTTTCCTAAATACTAACTTTCTTCTCAAAGCATAATCTTTAAAACTGAAACTCTATCTTCTTTTCTTACTTTACTTCTTCACTTTTCTAAATACTTAGTACTTCTCAAAGCATACTCCTTAAAACTGAAATTCAACTTTCTTTTCTTACTTTACTTCTTCACTTCTCAAAATACTTATTACTTCTCAAAGTATACTCCTCAAAACTGAAACTCAACCTTCTTTTCTTACTTTACTTCTTCACTTTTCTAAATACTTATTACTTCTCAAAGCATGCTCCTTAAAACTGAAACTCTATCTTCTTTTCTTACTTTACTTCTTCACTTTTCTAAATAATTTTTACATCTCAAAGCATACTCCTTAAAACTGAAATTCAACTTTCTTTTCTTACTTTACTTCTTCACTTTTCTAAATACTTATTACTTCTCAAAGCATATTCACTCAAACTGAAACTCAATCTTCTTTTCTTACTTTACTTCTTCACTTCTCAAAATACTTATTACTTCTCAAAGCATACTCCTTAAAACTTAATCTCTTCTTCTTTTCTTACTTTACTTCTTCACTTCTCAAAATACTTATTACTTCTCAAAGCATACTCCTTAAAACTGAAACTCTATCTTCTTTTCTTACTTTACTTCTTCACTTTTCTAAATACTTATTACTTCTCAAAGAATACTCCTTAAAACTGAAATTCAACCTTCTTTTCTTACTTTACTTTTTCACTTTTCTAAATACTTATTACTTCTCAAAGCATACTCCTTAAAACTGAAACTCTATCTTCTTTTCTTACTTTACTTCTTCACTTTTCTAAATACTTATTACTTCTCAAAGCATACTCCTTAAAACTGAAACTCTATCTTCTTTTCTTACTTTACTTCTTCACTTTTCTAAATACTTATTACTTCTCAAAGCATACTCCTTAAAACTGAAACTCTATCTTCTTTTCTTACTTTACTTCTTCACTTTTCTAAATACTTATTACTTCTCAAAGCATACTCCTTAAAACTGAAACTCTATCTTCTTTTCTTACTTTACTTTCTCACTTTTCTAAATACTTATTACTTCTCAAAGCATACTCCTTAAATCTGAAACTCTATCTTTTTTTATTACTTTACTTCTTCACTTTTCTAAATACTCATTACTTCTTAAAGCGTACTCCTTAAAACTAAAACTCTATCTTCTTTTATTACTTTACTTCTTCACTTTTCTAAATACTTATTACTTCTTAAAGCATACTCCTTAAATCTGAAATTCAACTTTCTTTTCTTACTTTACTTCTTCAATTTTCTAAATACTTATTACTTCTCAAAGCATACTCCTTAAAACTGAAACTCTATCTTCTTTTCTTACTTTACTTCTTCACTTTTCTAAATACTTAGTACTTCTCAAAGCATACTCCTTAAAACTGAAACTCTATCTTCTTTTCTTACTTTACTTCTTCACTTTTCTAAATACTTATTACTTCTCAAAGCATACTCCTTAAAACTGAAATTCAACTTTCTTTTCTTACTTTACTTCTTCACTTTTATTAATAATTATTACTTCTTAAAGTATACTCCTCAAAACTGAAACTCAACCTTCTTTTCTTACTTTACTTCTTCACTTTTCTAAATACTTATTACTTCTCAAAGCATAATCTTTAAAACTGAAACTCTATCTTCTTTTCTTACTTTACTTCTTCACTTTTCTAAATACTTATTACTTCTCAAAGCATACTCCTTAAAACTGAAATTCAACTTTCTTTTCTTACTTTACTTCTTCACTTTTCTAAATACTTATTACATCTCAAAGCATACTCCTTAAAACTGAAACTCAACCTTCTTTTCTTACTTTACTTCTTCACTTTTCTAAATACTTATTACTTATCAAAACATACTCCTTAAAACTGAAACTCTATCTTCTTTTCTTACTTTACTTCTTCACTTTTCTAAATACTTATTACATCTCAAAGCATACTCCTTAAAACTGAAATTCAACTTTCTTTTCTTACTTTACTTCTTCACTTTTATTAATAATTATTACTTCTTAAAGTATACTCCTCAAAACTGAAACTCAACCTTCTTTTCTTACTTTACTTCTTCACTTTTCTAAATACTTATTAATCTCAAAGCATACTCCTTAAATCTGAAATTCAACTTTCTTTTCTTACTTTACTTCTTCACTTTTCTAAATACTTAGTACTTCTCAAAGCATACTCCTTAAATCTGAAACTCTATCTTCTTTTCTTACTTTACTTCTTCACTTTTCTAAATACTTATTACTTCTCAAAGTATACTCCTCAAAACTGAAACTCTATCTTCTTTTCTTACTTTACTTCTTCACTTTTCTAAATACTTATTACTTCTCAAAGCATACTCCTTAAATCTGAAACTCTATCTTCTTTTCTTACTTTACTTCTTCACTTTTCTAAATACTTATTACTTCTCAAAGCATACTCCTTAAATCTGAAACTCTATCTTTTTTTATTACTTTACTTCTTCACTTTTCTAAATACTCATTACTTCTTAAAGCGTACTCCTTAAAACTGAAACTCTATCTTCTTTTATTACTTTACTTCTTCACTTTTCTAAATACTTATTACTTCTTAAAGCATACTCCTTAAATCTGAAATTCAACTTTCTTTTCTTACTTTACTTCTTCAATTTTCTAAATACTTATTACTTCTCAAAGCATACTCCTTAAAACTGAAACTCTATCTTCTTTTCTTACTTTACTTCTTCACTTTTCTAAATACTTAGTACTTCTCAAAGCATACTCCTTAAAACTGAAACTCTATCTTCTTTTCTTACTTTACTTCTTCAATTTTCTAAATACTTATTACTTCTCAAAGCATACTCCTTAAATCTGAAATTCAACTTTCTTTTCTTACTTTACTTCTTCAGTTTTCTAAATACTTATTACTTCTCAAAGCATACTCCTTAAAACTGAAACTCTATCTTCTTTTCTTACTTTACTTCTTCACTTTTCTAAATACTTATTACTTCTCAAAGCATACTCCTTAAAACTGAAACTCTATCTTCTTTTCTTACTTTACTTCTTCACTTTTCTAAATACTTATTACTTCTCAAAGCATACTCCTTAAATCTGAAATTCAACTTTCTTTTCTTACTTTACTTCTTCAGTTTTCTAAATACTTATTACTTCTCAAAGCATACTCCTTAAAACTGAAACTCAACCTTCTTTTCTTACTTTACTTCTTCACTTTTCTAAATACTTATTACTTCTCAAAGCATACTCCTTAAAACTGAAACTCTATCTTCTTTTCTTACTTTACTTCTTCACTTTTCTAAATACTTATTACTTCTCAAAGCATACTCCTTAAATCTGAAATTCAACTTTCTTTTCTTACTTTACTTCTTCAGTTTTCTAAATACTTATTACTTCTCAAAGCATACTCCTTAAAACTGAAACTCTATCTTCTTTTCTTACTTTACTTCTTCAATTTTCTAAATACTTATTACTTCTCAAAGCATACTCCTTAAAACTGAAACTCTATCTTCTTTTCTTACTTTACTTCTTCACTTTTCTAAATACTTATTACTTCTCAAAGCATACTCCTTAAAACTGAAACTTATCTTCTTTTATTACTTTACTTCTTCACTTTTCTAAATACTTATTAATCTCAAAGCATACTCCTTAAATCTGAAATTCAACTTTCTTTTCTTACTTTACTTCTTCAGCATACTCCTTAAAACTGAAACTATCTTCTTTTCTTACTTTACTTCTTCAGTTTTCTAAATACTTATTACTTCTCAAAGCATAATACTTAAAACTGAAATTCAACTTTCTTTTCTTACTTTACTTCTTCAGTTTTCTAAATACTTATTACTTCTCAAAGCATACTCCTTAAAACTGAAATTCAACCTTCTTTTCTTACTTTACTTCTTCACTTTTCTAAATACTTATTACTTCTCAAAGCATACTCCTTAAAACTGAAACTCTATCTTCTTTTATTACTTTACTTCTTCACTTTTCTAAATACTTATTAATCTCAAAGCATACTCCTTAAATCTGAAATTCAACTTTCTTTTCTTACTTTACTTCTTCACTTTTCTAAATACTTATTACTTCTCAAAGCATACTCCTTAAAACTGAAACTCTATCTTCTTTTATTACTTTACTTCTTCACTTTTCTAAATACTTATTACTTCTCAAAGCATACTCCTTAAATCTGAAATTCAACTTTCTTTTCTTACTTTACTTCTTCACTTTTATTAATAATTATTACTTCTTAAAGTATACTCCTCAAAACTGAAACTCTATCTTCTTTTCTTACTTTACTTCTTCACTTTTCTAAATACTTATTACTTCTCAAAGCATACTCCTTAAAACTTAATCTCTTCTTCTTTTCTTACTTTACTTCTTCACTTTTCTAAATACTTATTACTTATCAAAACATACTCCTTAAAACTGAAACTCTATCTTCTTTTCTTACTTTACTTCTTCACTTTCCTAAATACTAACTTTCTTCTCAAAGCATAATCTTTAAAACTGAAATTCAACTTTCTTTTCTTACTTTACTTCTTCACTTTTCTAAATACTTATTACTTCTCAAAGCATACTCCTTAAAACTGAAACATTATCTTCTTTTCTTACTTTACTTCTTCACTTTTCTAAATACTTATTACATCTCAAAGCATACTCCTTAAAACTGAAACTCAACCTTCTTTTCTTACTTTACTTCTTCACTTTTCTAAATACTTATTACTTCTCAAAGCATACTCCTTAAATCTGAAATTCAACTTTCTTTTCTTACTTTACTTCTTCACTTTTATTAATAATTATTACTTCTTAAAGTATACTCCTCAAAACTGAAACTCTATCTTCTTTTCTTACTTTACTTCTTCACTTTTCTAAATACTTATTACTTCTCAAAGCATACTCCTTAAAACTGAAACTCAACCTTCTTTTCTTACTTTACTTCTTCACTTTTCTAAATACTTATTACTTCTCAAAACATAATACTTAAAACTGAAATTCTATCTTCTTTTCTTACTTTACTTCTTTTCTTACTTTACTTCTTCACTTTTCTAAATACTTATTACTTCTCAAAGCATAATACTTAAAACTGAAATTCTATCTTCTTTTCTTACTTTACTTCTTCACTTTTCATAGGCTAACTTTCATCTACAAGCATATCTTGACAATCCGAATACAGATTCTTTATTATGACATTATTACTAACATTTTGGATATTCTAACTTATATTTTAGTGCTTGCTACGAAAACTTATCATTAGATATTCTTTTCTTACTTTACTTCTTCACTTTTCTAAATACTTATTACTTCTCAAAGCATAATACTTAAAACTGAAATTCTATCTTCTTTTCTTACTTTACTTCTTCACTTTTCATAGGTTCTTTTCTTACTTTACTTCTTCACTTTTCTAAATACTTATTACTTCTCAAAGCATAATACTTAAAACTGAAATTCTATCTTCTTTTCTTACTTTACTTCTTCACTTTTCATAGGCTAACTTTCATCTACAAGCATATCTTGACAATCCGAATACAGATTCTTTATTATGACATTATTACTAACATTTTGGATATTCTAACTTATATTTTAGTGCTTGCTACGAAAACTTATCATTAGATATTCTTTTCTTACTTTACTTCTTCACTTTTCTAAATACTTATTACTTCTCAAAGCATAATACTTAAAACTGAAATTCTATCTTCTTTTCTTACTTTACTTCTTCACTTTTCATAGGCTAACTTTCATCTACAAGCATATCTTGACAATCCGAATACAGATTCTTTATTATGACATTATTACTAACATTTTGGATATTCTAACTTATATTTTAGTGCTTGCTACGAAAACTTATCATTAGATATTCTTTTCTTACTTTACTTCTTCAAGTTTCTATAGGCTAACTTTCATCTACAAGCATATCTTGACAATCCGAATACAGATTCTTTATTATGACATTATTACTAACATTTTGGATATTCTAACTTATATTTTAGTGCTTGCTACGAAAACTTATCATTAGATATTCTTTTCTTACTTTACTTCTTCAAGTTTCTATAGGCTAACTTTCATCTACAAGCATATCTTGACAATCCGAATACAGATTCTTTATTATGACATTATTACTAACATTTTGGATATTCTAACTTATATTTTAGTGCTTGCTACGAAAACTTATCATTAGATATTCTTTTCTTACTTTACTTCTTCACTTTTCTAAATACTTATTACTTCTCAAAGCATAATACTTAAAACTGAAATTCTATCTTCTTTTCTTACTTTACTTCTTCACTTTTCATAGGCTAACTTTCATCTACAAGCATATCTTGACAATCCGAATACAGATTCTTTATTATGACATTATTACTAACATTTTGGATATTCTAACTTATATTTTAGTGCTTGCTACGAAAACTTATCATTAGATATTCTTTTCTTACTTTACTTCTTCACTTTTCTAAATACTTATTACTTCTCAAAGCATAATACTTAAAACTGAAATTCTATCTTCTTTTCTTACTTTACTTCTTCACTTTTCATAGGCTAACTTTCATCTACAAGCATATCTTGACAATCCGAATACAGATTCTTTATTATGACATTATTACTAACATTTTGGATATTCTAACTTATATTTTAGTGCTTGCTACGAAAACTTATCATTAGATATTCTTTTCTTACTTTACTTCTTCACTTTTCTAAATACTTATTACTTCTCAAAGCATAATACTTAAAACTGAAATTCTATCTTCTTTTCTTACTTTACTTCTTCACTTTTCATAGGCTAACTTTCATCTACAAGCATATCTTGACAATCCGAATACAGATTCTTTATTATGACATTATTACTAACATTTTGGATATTCTAACTTATATTTTAGTGCTTGCTACGAAAACTTATCATTAGATATTCTTTTCTTACTTTACTTCTTCAAGTTTCTATAGGCTAACTTTCATCTACAAGCATATCTTGACAATCCGAATACAGATTCTTTATTATGACATTATTACTAACATTTTGGATATTCTAACTTATATTTTAGTGCTTGCTACGAAAACTTATCATTAGATATTCTTTTCTTACTTTACTTCTTCAAGTTTCTATAGGCTAACTTTCATCTACAAGCATATCTTGACAATCCGAATACAGATTCTTTATTATGACATTATTACTAACATTTTGGATATTCTAACTTATATTTTAGTGCTTGCTACGAAAACTTATCATTAGATATTCTTTTCTTACTTTACTTCTTCACTTTTCTAAATACTTATTACTTCTCAAAGCATAATACTTAAAACTGAAATTCTATCTTCTTTTCTTACTTTACTTCTTCACTTTTCATAGGCTAACTTTCATCTACAAGCATATCTTGACAATCCGAATACAGATTCTTTATTATGACATTATTACTAACATTTTGGATATTCTAACTTATATTTTAGTGCTTGCTACGAAAACTTATCATTAGATATTCTTTTCTTACTTTACTTCTTCACTTTTCTAAATACTTATTACTTCTCAAAGCATAATACTTAAAACTGAAATTCTATCTTCTTTTCTTACTTTACTTCTTCACTTTTCATAGGCTAACTTTCATCTACAAGCATATCTTGACAATCCGAATACAGATTCTTTATTATGACATTATTACTAACATTTTGGATATTCTAACTTATATTTTAGTGCTTGCTACGAAAACTTATCATTAGATATTCTTTTCTTACTTTACTTCTTCAAGTTTCTATAGGCTAACTTTCATCTACAAGCATATCTTGACAATCCGAATACAGATTCTTTATTATGACATTATTACTAACATTTTGGATATTCTAACTTATATTTTAGTGCTTGCTACGAAAACTTATCATTAGATATTCTTTTCTTACTTTACTTCTTCAAGTTTCTATAGGCTAACTTTCATCTACAAGCATATCTTGACAATCCGAATACAGATTCTTTATTATGACATTATTACTAACATTTTGGATATTCTAACTTATATTTTAGTGCTTGCTACGAAAACTTATCATTAGATATTCTTTTCTTACTTTACTTCTTCACTTTTCTAAATACTTATTACTTCTCAAAGCATAATACTTAAAACTGAAATTCTATCTTCTTTTCTTACTTTACTTCTTCACTTTTCATAGGCTAACTTTCATCTACAAGCATATCTTGACAATCCGAATACAGATTCTTTATTATGACATTATTACTAACATTTTGGATATTCTAACTTATATTTTAGTGCTTGCTACGAAAACTTATCATTAGATATTCTTTTCTTACTTTACTTCTTCACTTTTCTAAATACTTATTACTTCTCAAAGCATAATACTTAAAACTGAAATTCTATCTTCTTTTCTTACTTTACTTCTTCACTTTTCATAGGCTAACTTTCATCTACAAGCATATCTTGACAATCCGAATACAGATTCTTTATTATGACATTATTACTAACATTTTATTCTTTTCTTACTTTACTTCTTCAAGGATATTCTAACTTATATTTTAGTGCTTGCTACGAAAACTTATCATTAGATATTCTTTTCTTACTTTACTTCTTCAAGTTTCTATAGGCTAACTTTCATCTACAAGCATATCTTGACAATCCGAATACAGATTCTTTATTATGACATTATTACTAACATTTTGGATATTCTAACTTATATTTTAGTGCTTGCTACGAAAACTTATCATTAGATATTCTTTTCTTACTTTACTTCTTCACTTTTCTAAATACTTATTACTTCTCAAAGCATAATACTTAAAACTGAAATTCTATCTTCTTTTCTTACTTTACTTCTTCACTTTTCATAGGCTAACTTTCATCTACAAGCATATCTTGACAATCCGAATACAGATTCTTTATTATGACATTATTACTAACATTTTGGATATTCTAACTTATATTTTAGTGCTTGCTACGAAAACTTATCATTAGATATTCTTTTCTTACTTTACTTCTTCACTTTTCTAAATACTTATTACTTCTCAAAGCATAATACTTAAAACTGAAATTCTATCTTCTTTTCTTACTTTACTTCTTCACTTTTCATAGGCTAACTTTCATCTACAAGCATATCTTGACAATCCGAATACAGATTCTTTATTATGACATTATTACTAACATTTTGGATATTCTAACTTATATTTTAGTGCTTGCTACGAAAACTTATCATTAGATATTCTTTTCTTACTTTACTTCTTCAAGTTTCTATAGGCTAACTTTCATCTACAAGCATATCTTGACAATCCGAATACAGATTCTTTATTATG